>ML809955.1:89082-109055 GCA_009831015.1 Picea engelmannii | reverse complement strand
TCATGTCTATGTATGCTCTTTGTTGTGCACTCTGTGTGATCTTGGTAACTCAGAAATAGAGGGAAAAGTTTCATTTTCCAGGTAAGCTAAATGAGATCCAACCCTTGTTACCGTCAAGAAGCAACATTTTTTCTTGTGTGAAAATAGTTTTTTATGAGCATGCTCTCCAAGGTCGTCTTCCAAAACAACAACAACAATAACACCCCTAATCCTCCTTCTAAATGATACAATATGTTTTGCACTAGTTCACTTGGTTAAAAATTGCTTTATTAAGTAAGAGGTCTCGAGTTCAACCTTGATTTCAAGTCTCTTTTTTGTTACTTTTTTTGAAAAAGTTCATGCATCCATTGTAAAGTGTATTTCACTTAATTTATAAAAGTGAATCTTTATAAGTAGCTTTAATATTTTATTTTAAAGTTATTTATTTTGCATGCAACTTTATTTTATAAAGTAACTTTATTGTAAAAGTGATCCCTGATTATTCTATAAAAGTGAGTCACTTCATAAGCAACTGATTTTTCAAAATGAGGTTATTAGGAGGGGTATCACCATGCCGACCAACTTCTACCTGCCACGTGGGTCTTTGGTTACCATTTATGTCTTTCTTCAAAAGGACATAAATTTCACATTCGAACTTTGTTTTCAGTGTTTTTTTTTTTTTTAAACAACTTAATTTTTTGAGATATTTTCATCTAGACCATCAGTTTTATATTTTAAATACATATTCTTTTCATATTTAATATGTGTTCTCCCAGTGATATTTTTCTTACCAGCACCAAATACTTCCAATGGAAATCCCATAAGGAGGATTTATTAAGAAGTAAAGGATTGTACTAGATTACCTTGCAAAAAGAAGAAGAAACCACTAATTATGACAAGTATGTCAAATGGATTAATAGGAATGGATAAACCCGTGGACTAATCAAAATTTCCATCTCTCATGATTTAAGGTTTCACCTTCGAGGACTTGATGCCCCCAATAAAGCTTGGGAAAATATTGGAGTTGTGTTTTGTAAACATAATATTATTCAATCCCACTAGATAGAAAATTGGATAATGAATTTAAGTCCAAATTATTTTTCTTGCATTAAATACTATTTATCTAACTTCAAAACACTTAGAATTTTATGCGAGGAGTGGAACGTAAAGCTAGATGATTAACATTGCATATATATTATTCTTGCTAAGCTTGGTAGTGCATATTTAGTGTTTGTATCTACCTTCTATGCCACCATAGAAGCTCTAGGGATTTCTTATCAAAAACCCACTCTTGAGTCCTTTTGTGATGCTTTGATTAGAGAGAAAGATAATCTTGTGCAACTTGGAGTGATCAACATTGCAGGTACATCCAACAAAGCCTTAATGTCCCAACACAAAGATAAATCCAAGAATTACAAGAAGCAACATCCTCGCCACAACAAAAAGAAAAAAAAGAGTCCCAAACCCACTCAACTAGCTTCCACTCCTAATGGTGACAATGGAGAAAAATCTAAAAATAAGAAGACTGATGAACATTGCAACTTTTGTGGGAAATATGGGTATGATGAGTCCAAATGTTTTAAGAAGATTGTTGGTCAAAAATTTGGTCACCTCGATTTTTCACTCTTTGGAACAATTTTTTTTTACCAAAAGAAAGAATTTATGCATGCTCATTAGCTCATGGTGTAGCCCTCAATTTTAGATTCATCATACATTTTGCGGAATCAAAATCTGAATATGTATGCTCAAGATATTTATAATTTTTTCCAGAAGTCCGACAAAGAGATTGCAAAAAGAACTTTGAAGAATGTCAAGAAGAAGTTTTCTAAGTGTTGTGCCCCTTTTTCCTCTCCATTTTCGATTTTTTGATTAAGTACTCTCATATTCCATCTCCACACTTAACCATTTTCCTCTCTTATCCCTTCACCTCTTCATACTCTCATTCCATACTTACCCATTTTCCCATTACTCTTATATCCTTTAGTCATTTCTCTCATACTTAGTCTCATACTTAGTCTCATATTCCTTTAACTTCTCTTCTCATACTTAACCATTTTCCTCTCTTATCTCTTCCTTACTCTCCTCTCCATACTTAACCATTTTCCCTCTTCCACTCTACTCTCCATACTTCATATTCCATAATTAGCCTTTTCCATGATCACATTCATTTTCCCATTTTCTTTTCCATTTTCCTTTTTGCATTTACATTTTCCTTCCCATATTTCACACATTATTTTTATTTCACATAACCCCTCTCCAAAACTTAGTCATATTTCTTATGACATACCGTGGGTCGGTGATACTTCTTATGACTATACCTCATCTCCAGGTCCTTCACAATGCACCCTTGACTTCCGCGACCCTCATTTTGGACCCATACTTAGAAATTTTCACAATTATTTTTACTACCTCTTACCATGTAACTCTACCAACACTTAGTCAAATTTATGAGTTTCACAGGTCTGCAGGTTGGTGATCATTCTTTCATATACTATGCCCCTCCATCCATCTGACCGATTCTCAACACATAAAATTTTTACAACTCTATTTACTACCTCTTACCTCTCCTCTCCACTTCACTCAACACTTGGATTTTTTCACAACTCAATCTTACTAAGTCTTACCACATAGTGATTTCTTAAGATTCTTACCCTATCTCCATCTGTAACCTTCGTATTCATGTAACTCTGCAAATTCCTCATATTGTTTTAATATTGGTTCTCTTGTCCTATTTTTTTTGGGCATATATCCAAGTGACACATGGAAGGTAATTGAATGGTGATTGGACATGATATGTCAGACATCCACAGGTTGACTGGGCGATGATAGGGTAGTGACTGGATGACCAAAATATTACCGAGATATGAATTTTTCTAAGGCACTAAGAGCTAATCTAAGGCACGACTTCCATAAGTTCCTTTACGTCACATGAATAACAAAGAAGGGATTTTCATTATAAAAACCAATGTTTCAACCACCACAATGCATTCATGATTAAAAGGGAGAAATTAAATCAAACGCCAAGATTAATCCATGAATTTGATGGACGACTGCTGAGCAACAATCTTCTAGAGATTATAACTAAAGATGTGGGTGTCCATTTTGGGTAAAATATACCTCGTTGGAAAGGTATTTCGATGAGGAAGATGATGGAATATATTTCAAGGGATGAAATTGGTCATAATTCTTCCAAAAATTAAAAAAAAATCAGTCAGCTAATTTTTCACGATTTGCTGAAAAATCTGTTTGGAACCTCAACTTCATTTAGCTATAACTTGAGATCAATACCTCCAAAGTTCACTCAGGAGGACTTGATGTATGAGATGATGAAGATTTCTCCTATAATGGTTTTCATGGTTGAAATATCAACTATCATGCTAAAAACATTAAAACACAATCTACTTTTTCAAGACATCCAACTTCAAGTTTGGAAGTAAAAGTTTATTTAATAAAATTTTATTTAAGGATTAAATGGGTCCCACTTGGAGGCACAATTTCCAATGGATTAAAACTCGTTTATGAGCATTCAATATTGATTTAAAAAGGAGAAAACCCTAACCACTAGAATAATTTTCCCCTAACTACTTCAAGAAAGCATTACGAGCAGTTTTTAAAAGAAGGGAGCATCATCAAAGAAAGGGTTGGAATCTCATATCATCAAGAGGTCGGAGGTGAGAAGCCTCTATAATAGTGAAGAGTCTTCAAGAAACAAAGATCTATCTTTCCAATATTCTATGAATTGGTCTGCTAGAAATTTTCTCCCTACATGTTCTTCTTTTTGTTTATTTCCATCAAATCTTTCAAGTATTGTCAGACAAACATGAATATTTGAGTCTGAGCAATTATTTCTCTAAGTTCTTTAGTCATGTTGTAATATTTTAGGTTCAAAGGAGCAAGATCCTTCCTTGTAAAAAGGAAATTGATATTTCATTTAGTTTATTAGTTGTCATTGAGATTTTGTAGAGGTTGTTTCATCCCTCCTGTTTATGACATTATTAAACTTGTCATATTTGAGATATTGTTATAAATTTCTTCTGCAAAGAACTCTTTCAGGACACTCCATTAATGATTTCTTACTATTTGAGTTGAAATAATGTGATTTCAAATCTATTGTCTATCAAAATATCTTTTGAGTTCTAAAGAAATACTCATTTAAAGTTCTTTGAAGACATGTCCATCATTTTTACTTCATCTTGCAAAGTCATAACAAATTCCAGGTTCATTTTATCTTACAAGAAAGGTAGAATGTCTATTGAAAGGAGACTCCAAGAACTTATGGACATAACTCTCTACTGAAACAGTTTATCATTCTTTTCCTTAAATGATATGATGTATATTTGTATAACTGTATATAAGGGTTGTACATTTGTATACACAAGCTTTGTTGGGATATATTTCATTTATTGCATAATCATATAAAGAACTTTCCAACACTTCAACCAAAGAGGAGTACCACCTCTATAAAAATGTAGGGGGGTTCATATCCTCTTGAGGTTACTGTTTGGATCTTTACCAATCTAAACATAAAAAAATATGGCAACTTTAGAAGCAATGATGAAGAAACACAATATAAGTATTGATTCTTCTTCTTCTTCTTCTTCTCATGGACATGCACTTTATGCTTTTGGTTTCTACTTCAATGCAACTTCTACTTCTTCTAATGAGTGGCTTATTCTAGAGTATCTTATCATATGGCTAAGGATAAAGCCATATTTTCTTCTCTAAATGAATGTAACACCAATAAAATACTTGTTGGTGATGATAGATCTCTTAGTGTTGTAGGGTCTAGAACAATTTAGGTAGATAATGGTCATTTCAATGATGTATTTTATGTTCCAAGTCCTTCTTTCAACCTTATATCAACATATCAAATCACTCATTCAGGTGAAGGTAAAACCATGGATTTTTCACCTCACCAAGTTGTAATCAAGGATCTAAAATATGCTCAGCATGTTCTTGCAACTAGAATTACTAATGATATTACCAGGTTGTACAAGTTTGAAAACTTTGGGTCATCATATTCTCCATCATTTTTTGTTGCTCATAGCGATGACTTGAGCAAACTTTGGCATGAGCCGTTTGGTCATCTAAATTATTTCTCATTGCAACAATTATGTAATCAACAGATGGTGACTAGTCTTCCTCTTGTTTCTTGCAAAGATGGTGTTTGTGTTGGTTGTGTTCTCAACAAACATCATTGAGACAATTTTGACAAATGTGCCTCTTGGTATGCCTCAACCCTTTTGCATCTTGTTCATAATGACTCGTGTGGTCCAATTTCTTCTCCTTCTTTTTATGAGTGCAAGTATTTTTTAACTTTTATTGATGAATTTTCCATATGCACTTGGGTTTACTTCCTAAAAGTTAAGAGCAGTCTTTGACAAGTTTTTGGCCTACAAGGCCCTTGTATAAAAGAAATTTGGACATCAAATTCAAAGGTTAAGAACAGATAATGGAGGTGAATATGTGAACAATCAATTTACAAGCTACTGCACTGCACAAGGCATCCAAATGCAACACACTATTCCATATACACCACGCCAAAATGGAGTTGCTGAGAGAAAGAACCGCACATTAAAATAAATGGCTAATTGTATGATCCAATCTAAGGGATTAAGTCTAAAGTATTGGGCATAATCCGTTAACTATGAAAATTACATAATAAATCACAATCCCACAAAGGCTCTTAAGAATATAACACTAGAAGAGGCATGGACTAAACTTAATCCAGATGTAAGTCACTTCCATGTATTTGGCAGTGTAGCATGGGATCACATTCCTTATGATAAATGGAAAGTATCACAACCTAAAAGTGAGAAGTGTATATTTGTTGGTTATTTTGAAGATTTCAAAGGTTACAAACTTCTTCAACCACATTGTGATGAAATTATTATTAGAAGAGACATTAAATTTAATGAAAATCGCTTGACCTGCGATCCTAATTTTGCGTTTGTGCCTTCTTCGACATGGTAGGCATCTTCAGTGTTTGTGACTTCTTTTGTTTCTATTCTGGTTTATTAATCTTCAGATGATGAAAGTGAGGATGAAAATCCACCTCTTCCTCCTCACCTTCCTCCAGATGAGTCCATTGAACATAAACCTGAACCAACACCACCACTTCTTAGATGAGTCCGTTCGAGACAAGAAGCAACTGGTGATATTTCCGACGATCCTTCATATTAGCGTCAGACACATTCACAACTCTAGCGAGCCTCTTCTCTTTTGGTTCAAGTTTCAAAGACTCATGATCCAGACACATTTATAGAAGATTCAAGTCATCTAGATTGGGATACAAAAATGAATGAAGAGTATCATTCTTTAATGGCAAATGATACTTGGGATCTTGTACCTCTTCAAAAAGAAAGAAAACTTGTCATATGTAAATGGGTCTACAGAAATAAGTATGCATCATATGAAAGTTTTGAAAGATGAAAGGCTCGGGTTTTTGCCAAAGGATTCTCCCAAGTTGAAGGAATTGACTATAATGAAACTTTTTCCCTTGTAGCCAAAATGAATTCCATCTGCCTTATTCTATCCCTTGTAGCCTCACATAAATGGGAGTTCCATCAGATGGATGTTAAATCCACATTCTTGCATGGGGATTTGTAGGAATAAATCTATATGGAACAACCTCTTGGCTATGTCCAGAATGACTCTAGCCTTGTTTGTCGCCTTAAGAAATCTCTTTATGGTCTTAAGTAAACTCCTCGAGTTTGATATGCCAAAATGGAAAAAATTCTTCTTGATATTGACTTTTCTAGATGTCATTTTGACCCCAATGTCTATACCAAGAAAATAGGAAGCCATCTCATGATCCTTTTTCTTTATTTTGATGGCCTTATCCTCACTGGTAGTGACCAAGAACTTTTAAACCATGTGAAAACCATCCTTAAGAATAAATTTGAAATGACAGACTTAGGATTTTTGCACTATTTCCTTGGCCACCAAGTTTTGAAAACCAAGGAAGAAATTTTTCTTTCCTAGTCTAAGCATGCTTGTGAAATTCTTCACTTCTTTCACATGGAAGATTGTAAACCAACCCATTTTCCCTTCTAGTTTAGAGTCAAACTTATTTCCACTTGTACTTCTCCCGAAGTTGATGCCACTTTGTATCATCAGTTATTTGGTACCCTCTTATACTTGACTCATACTCGTCGTGATCTTTCCTTTTCTATTGGTCTTGTTTCTCGATACATGAAAAAACCCATGAAAACCATTGGAAAGTAGCTAAAAGAATATTTCAGTATGTCCAGGGTACATTTTAGTTCCGGTTACATTACAATTTAAGGGGGACTTCTTTATTGGTTGGTTTCACTGATTCAAATTGGACCGGTGGCCCTGATGATCAAAATTCTATTGTAGGTTATGTTTTCAGCCTTGGTTCAGGACCTGTCACTTGGGCCTATAAGAAACAACATGCAATTTCTCTTTCTTTAGTAGAAGTAGAGTACTGAGCAATGATTAATGCAAGTCGAGAAGCATTATGGCTTTGACAAATCCTTTTAGAGTTTGGATTCCAACAACAACATCCAACACCCCTCTAGTGAAACAACCCGAGTTCCATCAAGCTCGCTAAAGACCCGGTTCAACATCAGTGAAAAAAAAACATTTATCTACACATGCACTTCATCAGAAAGCTCATTCATGACCGAGTTATTGAAGTGCTCTTTTTCCCTACAAAAGATCACGTTGTAGACATTTTCACAAAGTCTCTTATAGATGTGAAGTTTTCCAAACTTCAATCTATGTTAGGATTTTAGGAAGTTACCATTAAGGGGGGATAAGCGCTAATTCCTCCTTCCTTCTCTTATTGTGTCTCCTTTGTAAATCATTCAATGCTATCCCAAGTTGTTCTTAAGGGGGATTTTAAGATATTTAGACACTTAGGATTTAGTTAATCTCAACTTTGTATAATGTGTCATTAGGTAAAAGTGTGTTTCTTAGTGTTTTTATTTAGTATGCATTTTTAGTTAGGAAATCTGACGGTCATGATATGTTCCCAACATAGAGTGATCTGTTGCTTCATATTCTCCTCGATCCGTGGATTAACACTCGATTGGTCCATGATCTCTATTTATAGAGCATGGAGGGTCATTTTCCAATGATCGATTGTGAGAAAATCTCTTGTAAATCTCTCTGTAAATTTTTCTTTTGCATTAATAAATTACTCCAAGTGGCCACATTGGCTGGGGGCGTGGATTTTTCCCCTTAGGGGTTTTACCACATGAAAACATTGGTGTGTTGATCTTTGATCTAGTTGTGTGAGTGGTTACTGAAGGTGTTCATCCTATGTTGGAATGATTGTGTTATCGAACATAAACTGGGCAATGAAACCCCTTTCCACAAGGGTTATAGGATTGTGCCTAACTACAACAGGGGGGAGTTTCACTTCAAGGATTTTCTCAAAGCGTTTGAAAAATATGGGTGGAAGAGGGTTTGGAGGTTTCTAATAGGAAGAAATCATGGCCTAAAATGATCTGAAATGATCTTTTAAAGACTATGGTTAAGTTTATGCATGAGTTGATTTACCACTTAGGAGTTCGAGAAGAAGAATATTTTAATGAAATAATGTTGCAGCCATAATAAAAAATACATAAAATAAAGTAAACATTAATATCAACAAACCATAGCGCCAATATTGTTAACGGAGTTCGACAAGGTTTCCTAGTCTCCGAGCCTTTGTCTCAGTGGGGAGGCCTTCTTATTAATATTCAATGCTTCAAAATTACATCAGAAATGCATCAAATGGATTAAAAAATGGCATGGATGTGTTATTATCGACCTCAAGAATCCAACACAACTGGCGACATTGAAAAAGGTTGAGCGTAGCTCCCAAAAATGGCCTCCAAAGTTCGCTTCCTCAATGGCTTCCCTGCATAAAAAAGGCTTAAGCTTCCAAAATATTCATCATTCTTCTATTTATGAAACTCCTTGGATTATCAAAAACCTTTGGTTTAAATATGATTTCAGTTGGGGTTCACCTCCCAACTTCCTCCCAAGATCTGGCCTAAAAAAGGGCTCCAGATCCCCCCAAAATGGGCAAAATCCATTAATATCATGCTAAAATCAACATAAAATCCAATAACTATAGGTAAAAACCTACTTTCAGAAATATTGGTGTGCCAACGCCTTTTCCTCGGGCTCCTAGTCATATGGGATGGCCCATGTGGCCACGCATTAAAATTGGCGCCCTATACCTCCGCCTGGCTCCTTTGGAACTTTGCACTTGGTCGTATGCTCCTGGTCCATAAGCCCAGGTCGGTTGGACTAGCCCCCTGCCGATCGGGCTCTAACCCCAAATCCTGCCAACCATCACTCTAAATCATATTTGGGCCAGTTGTTATAACAAGCACCATTGTAGCTTGGTTGGTCTGCTAGTTGTTCCGAAGTCTTTGGCTTGTGTGGAGGTCAGCTGGTCGAATCGTGCAGAGTGCAACCATTTTTTTTACCTAGCCAACATTGGCCTCATCCAGGGTGCCATGTGGTGCCCTATGATTGGGCCACATGTTGCCTTTGGATTGGACCGTACCAAACTAGTCAGCGTGCAGTCACCATGCCAATCAACTTACCAAGTCAACGTCGTACAACACATGTCATTCCTGGAGCTTTCCATGTCACTTCCACCTATCATTCGTACTGCCACATGTCAAACTATCACTGGGCCACGTGATCGTATGGACTACCATGCCAACATCCATCCTTTCCACGTGTCAAATCTGTACCGTGCCAACTCATCCTGAAAATGCCAAAAATGCCTGACACGTGTTGCCTCCTGGTGCTGTCACGTCAACATCATGACTCCATCTGCCACATCATGCTAATGTCAACAATACGACCTCTAAATTTTGACTTTGAATTTTTTTTCCTGTTTGGGAAAAAGTTCAGATCACCATAAATTTCGCATACGATGTCCATTTGTGGAAAAAAAAACATACTGCTAGAATCGACATGACGAACCATATGCAATGGCGTTGGTTTCATCTGATTTCGATAACTTTGAAATTTTTTCCTTCTTGGATCCATTTTGGATCATTCCTCCCCACTAAGACCTTTTGGTCCTAAATTCTGCACCTGACTTCTAAAGGGCAGAGCTAGGCCACCTCAAGTTTGGAAAGGTTTGTTTTTGATTTATTAAGTTTGTTGGTCAGCTAAATGATAGGTTTTCAAAGATGAAAATATGGTTGGACTGGAAAAACAATATGAATGTTTTTTCTCCTTAGCTAATGGTATGAAATTTGATGAACAATTGGGGATATGGAAAGATAAATAGAGAAAATAATAACAAGCAATGCAAAGAATTACCTGCTGTGTGAGAATTAAGATTAAATGATATTTTAAAGCCTAGAAAAATATCTGGATACAAATCATACAACAGGTTTTCAAATAACTGATATTTTTGATAAAACAATAGTTGTTCAGTAGGTTGCGTAATCAACAAAAAGATGAATTAGAACAATAGATGAAAGAATAAGGAAATGTACATTGCACACATCACAATTTTCATCCAAGATGAAATTAAAACACATGAATACTTGAGAAATAAAACACATCTGTCATCAATATATATTCACCAGGTAGAGAGATTTACAATCATATGCGAAGGTCCTATTAGCACCAGAAGTCACCCCTGGATTGCGGCAGAGGTAAGCCTGATACCCATCAGAGTTTTTGACACAAATTGGTTATAAAAGGGTCAAATGGGTGCGGCCTCAAGAAAATATCGTCTTAACTCAGAAATTTGGACTGATATGCACGAGAAGGTGAGGTCTTGGTTTGACTTCAGACAATAAGTTGTAGTAAGGGTGAGTAGGAGGAAGACTTTGGTGAGAAAATGTAGAGGTCTTCCAAGGACATAAAGTCTTTTGACAACCGAATGAGGAACAAATTAAACACAAGAACTTCTCGAATTTAAATATCAAAGAAACTGAAAGGAACTATAACAACACTATAATCAAACTTTCATCATAATGCAGTCACAATAATTCAAGTGAATCAGTCAATCATGAACTCTTTCAACCTTAGAGGAAAACAAGAGGGAGTAAGGAATCTGACTATCATTAAACAAGAGGTCTCAAATGCATATACATAACCAGATAACTAGAGATTTCATTAAAACTTTTCAATTTGGGAGCTTTGCTCTACCATCGACCCTTACAAAAATGGAAAAAATGCCTACATATACTTGGAACTGGCTCCCTACAGAAGCACGCTCTGGTCACTGTATCCAGGGCTTGGCGTCTACATCTTCCTCTATTAGGATGCACTTTCATTCTTCTGTCAGACACGATCTTGGATCGATATGGGCTTGCAAGAGAAACCACTCGTAGGGGTACCACGGGATGACAACTCTATTTTCCATGGCTGACTCCTCCATGCTTTTCATTTACGGGATGAAATGAGGTCTCAACTACCTCCCCCATTTCCACTAACTAACTGCATCAAGAGCCCTGACACCCATGAATGTTCAGGTGAGCATGCAACTTCTTTGAGTGAATCTTGGTGGCTCGAGGCCACACAGTTCTTTCTTTGCAATAAATTCAGGCCCTCCAACCTTTGCGCAGCTCCTTTCCATCACCCCATGTGACCATAGACCGTGACCTCAGGCTTAAAGAATTGGAATTTTGGGACTTCGCATATTGGGAGTTCTCACTCCCCTTGATTCACAACATCACGATGCTTGAAATCATGAAGGGGTCAAATTCAAATCGACTGTCAGATCTGCTCTGAAATTGATGGCCAAGATTGCTTCCCCGAAGACCCCACGTCACCAACTCCACGTGACAGGTGATAATATTCTTCCCAGAACCACACATTATAGGGCCATGGGCTATGACCATGGGCCAAAAATTTGAGCGCTTCACGATTTAGCGTGTCGGGAGTTTGCGCTACGCTCCATGCTTGAAACCCCGAGTCACGAAATCGAGACGCTCAGATTAGCTGACATGAACCCCTTTTTGATTGGACGAATTTGATCATTTCACGATTTTGTGATTTGTGAGTCCTCGCGATTCGGCCCCTTGACTGCTCCATTCCCTGAAATCATGAAATGCTTAATCGTGTGCCACATGTCCTGCTGAGAAGGATGGCTCAGATCATTTCATGATTTCGCATTTCACAAATTTTAAAAATATGTTCCTTGATCGCTCCACCTCATGAAATCATGAAATGCCAATCGTGCGCCATGTGTCCCCTTGGTTGGATGGCCCAGATCTTCTATGCACCTTTCTCAAATTCAAAATTCCCAAAGTGGCACTCTCCCTGGTCCCGATACATGCGTGCCTTAGCAGAACACATCCCAACTTTGGTTGAAACACATTTGTGGGGTTTTTTAAGCCCCCCTTCTTCGCACTTGGTCATCCAAGGGTAGAAACTGAAGGGAAAACACTCCCCTGCAAGAATATGTGTTAACATTAGGCTCCACGGGGGATAGAGTCCTCTCTGCGAGGCTCTAAGATCTCCTTTTGCAATTCCAGTTGCCTTCTGTTGGGCTATGGAGTCGAGCCCCAAAACATCCCGTTGAAAAATACCATCCGATAAGTAAAACAAAATGAAACAGACATGCTCCAAGGAGATTATTTATGTATAGTCCTAAACTAATTGATTTTAATACATGGTTCTAGGTGAAAGCAAATTTCCACCATAACCAATCAAGTAAATTCCTAAATGGAAGCTCCTTTACTCTGTCGGTGATCACTAGCAGCTGATGCAACCGTGACAATAGAATGGTTACACCCTCTAGCTCCCTTTCAAAGGATGAAGTTGAGATGAAATAGGGTGGCTCCAAGATATAAAGGAAATGCCACTCTATATACTCATTGACAAGTTCATAGACTGAGTGGAAAAACATGGCAAATGGGTAGCAGAAAACCTGCTCATCTCCACAGCTGCTCATGCATAGATGAATATTATTCGAGAGCAGAGGTGGATGAGAAACTGATACAGGCTAAATAATCTTAGGTGAAGGCTACTCACCTACAGGCTCTAGACAGGGGAAAAAATGCCCCTTCTGTTGCTCATGTAGCACTTCTGGTTCTTCTTCTTGGCTCTCCCAAGGGTCATAATCATAATCATCATAGACAAGACCCGAGGGGAAAATCTTCTCTTCATCATACTGCTCAGGCTGGATAATTTCCTCATGAAAATATTTGCTAATGGATAGAGGACATGGCTCGACTGCATGCTCTTGGAAATCCTGCACATCCAACTCGAAATCTGACTCGTAATTGTCATATACAGGCTGGGTGCTCCTTTGGTCAGCAAACTGTAATGTGGGGCTCTGCTGCTCTTCATCTGAATAATAATTGAAGTTAGGGACATCAAGCATCTTAGGAGCAGAAGGTAGGGCCTCTACAACTATGAAATCTTCAATACTATCATCATGAGTAGGGTTGTCAAGAACATCCTCTTCAAGAGATAGGAAATCCTTTGCGCTTTCTCCAGATTCCAACCTTTCTAGTTTGGAAGAGAGAGATTTAATCAGATCCATTAATTCGCCCAGAGCATCTTCTTATTCATGGTCCTCACCCTTACATCCTGCGTAAGAAGCAGCTATATCTTGAAAACAGTCATTGTATCCCTCACAACAACTATGACAAATTAACTCAGAGGGATAAAAATTCTGACAATGAGTGTTGAAAGCTGCATGAAACTGCCCCAGGGAGGAGATGCTAGTAGGGGGTAAGGAATGATACCACGCACGAGCATCCCCTGCTAACGAGAACAAGAACATATTCATCAATACATCCTCATGATGTATCTCCCACTGGTGCTTGAGTTCATGAAATTCATGGAGATGTTGAGCAGGGTTGTCCTCCTTGCACTCTCTAAATATAGGAAAATAATCATTCCATTCATTTGGAGCAGGAACAACATTGGGAAAACCAGGGACATCATAGAAATTAAAGGGAGAAAACCTCCGAGCCAATATTTTTTCCATTTCAAACCAGTGGAGTCACCAATCACTCCTTCAACCATGGAGTTGTTAGGTGGATGATATGCAGAATGAGTGTGTCTGGTCATTGTCCACCATCAAAGATCAGCTCTGATTGTTGTGTTATCCCAGGGGGATACCAGGTGTATCCAGAAGAAGTCACACTGAAACAGTGGAGCTGAGACAATGGAGTTGTCTCAGTGGAGTCACCAGGTGCACAGTTGCAATCTTCAAAGGTTCTAATGTCTGAGGCACCTTCAGAATTAGAATTTTTTTGTCGTTCTACCCAAGGAAAATCTTCAATTTCATCCTTGGCAGCGATGCCAGATATGTTAGCACCAGAATTCACCCCTGGATTGCGGGAGAGGTAAGCCTGATACCCATCAGAGTTTATGTCACAAATTGGTTATAAAAGGGTCAATTGGGCGTGGTCTCAAGAAAATATCGTCTTAACTTAGAAATGTGGATTGATATGCACGAGCAGGTGAGGTCTTGGTTTAACTTCAGACAGTAAGTTGTAGTAAGGGTGAGTACGAGGAAGACTTTGATGAGAAAATGTAGAGGTCTTCCAAGGACATCAAGTCTTTCGGTAGCCCATGGAGGAACAACTTAAACACAAGAACTTCTTGAATTTAAATCTCAAAGAAACTGAAAGGAACTATAACAACACTATAATCAAACTTTCATCATAATGCAGTCACAATAATTCAAGTGAATCCGTCAATCATGAACTCTTTTAGCCTCAGAGGAAAACAAGAGGGAGTAAGGAAGCTGACTGTCATTAAACAAGAGGTCTCAAATGCATATACATAACCAGATAACCAGAAAGTTCATTAAAATTTTTCGATTCGGGAGCTTTGCTCTACCATCGACCCTTACAAAAATGGAAAAAATGCCTACATATACTTGGAACTGGCTCCCTACAAAAGCAAACTATGGTCACTGTATCCAAGGCTTGGCATCTGTATATTCCTCTGTTAGGACGCACTTGTATTCTTCTTTCAGACGTGATCTCGGATCGATATGGGCTTGCAAGAGAAACCACTCACAGGGGTACCACAGGCTGACAACTCTATTTTCCATGTCGGCTCCTCCATGCTTTTCATTTACAGGATGAAACGAGGTTTCAACTACCTCCCCCATTTCCATTAACTAACTGCATCAAGATCGGGATGGAGCCTTGACACCCATGAATTATTAGGTGAGCATGCAAATTCTTTGAGTGAATCCTAGTGGCTCGAGGCCACGCAGTTCTTTCTCTGCAATAAATTCGTGCGCTCCAACTTTTGCGCTGCTCCTTTCCATCGCCCCATGCGACTGTGGACCGTGAAATCAGGCTTAAAGAATTGGAATTTAGGGACTTCACATATCGAGAGTTCTCACTCCCCTTGATTCACAACATCCTGATGCTCAAAATCATGAAATGGTCAAATTTAGATCGATGGTCGGATCTGCTCATAAATTGACGACCAATATTGCTTCCCCGAAGACCCCATGTTACCAGCTCCACGCAACATGTGCTAATATTCTTCCTGGGCCCACACACCATAGGGCCACGGGCTATGACCATGGGCCCAAAATTTGAGCGCTTCGCGATTTCGCGTATCGGGATTTTTCGCTGTGCTCCCTGCTCGAAACCCTGAGTCGCGAAATAGCGATGCTCGGATCATCTAACACACACCCCTCTTTGATTGGATGAATATGATCATTTCACAATTTCGCACTTCGTGAGTCCTCGTGAATCGACCCCTTAACTGCTCCATTCCCCGAAATCATGAAATGATTAATCGTGTACCACACGTCCTACTGATAAGGACGACTTAGATCATTTCGTGATTTCGCATTTTGCACGTTTTGAAACTATGTTCCTTAATCGCTCTAACTCACGAAATCATGAAATTCCAATCATGTGCCACATGTCCCCTTGGTTGGATGGCCTAGATCTTCTATGTGCCTTTCTGAAATTCAAAATTCCCAAAGTGGTACTCTCCCTGGTCCCGATACATGCGCACCTTAGTAGAACGCACCCCGACTTTGGTTGAAACACATTTGTGGGGATTTTTAAGCCCCCCTTCTTCGCAGTTGGTCATCGAAGGGATGAAATGGAAGGGAAAACACTCCCTTAAAAGAATATGTGCCAAAAGGTCCAACCAATTTTGATGCTTGAATCCTTTCCTCTAAAAACTAAACCCCCAAAACATACAAAAATTGTATATTTATCAGAGTTGCAGAGGCTTTCGTCCAGTGTGAAGCTGAGGCTTAGCTCTACAACATCAACTGTAAAATAGCTTATTAAATTAAATAACACACTGTTGGAGTAAATTAACTTATACTTTGAGCTTGACTTAATGAAAAAGGAGTGGTTCTTATCACACATAAAATACCACTTATTATGCCTGAATCTAAAAGAGTTTTGCAATTAAACAAAAAAACTCTTACTAGCAATGAAACTAGACTGATGCACATGCTGAAATGAACTGAGATTTGACAGAAAATGACTAGGAGTGACACAACTCAGTTCTCTATTAAGCACTTCCATCCATGTGTGATGTTGGAGACCACTAAGAGATAACTGGATGCGTTGGCAACATATTTATTCAACTTATCTCTTGGGGGAAAGAAGCAAGTCATTTGGCATTTTTCTAGAGTCTCTAATACTCCATCTATAGTCCGGATTATAGCTTCTCGAGTTCCTGGTTGGGGAGTTGTAGGGTCCAAATTTTCGATCTTCTTTTATGTACCTGTTGTCCATCCTCGATCTACTATCGGACAAGACATATGACACCTTTGAATGGATCGACGTTCCCTGGATTGGCATCGTTTTCAACCTCAAAATATGTAATTAATGAAGATAAGCCACTTTGGAAATTTGACATTCGAGAGATTTGGGGTGCAGAGTATTCATATCTCTTGGAGGAACGAACTCGTGAAGTCATTAACCAACACTTATTTCTAATTAACCTGGGATTAAGACTTTAATCCTTTTGGTGTTTCGACATTTCAGTGTTTCAACATTTCAGTGTCTCAACATTTCAATGTTTCAACATTTCGGTTTTTCAACATTTCAATGTTTCAACACTCCGACTCTTTGGGGTTCGGGAGATTTTGAATTCCAAGTATGAGAATCTCCCAGTGTGACAATGTTGCGGACTGATGTGGAAGTGAGGGCCCACTTCAAAAATTTGGGGCTCCGTTACTTCGTGGCTCTGAAGAACTGTGCTTGATCTAAACTGAAAATCTAAACTAAAAACTCCTAAAGTGGCGATCTCTGAGATCTGATATGTTCACATGATGCCACTATCAGTGACGTGTCCACATGAAAGAGAGTGACACATGTCACCTGAAAAATAGAAAATGACTTAACAAAAGTACCATAAATGAGTGCCATGTGTCATCTGGAATCAACCAACAAGTGGCATATGATGTCAGCTGAAAAAGATTCTGACACTTCGGGACTTCGGGGTTTTGTGCTTGATCTGAACTGAAATCTCTCGGATAACTGACCTCCTAGAGTGACCGCGTGGTAGTGAGGGCCCACTCTGGAACTTAGGAGGTTCACGCTTTTTCTGGATTGGAATCTCCCAGAGTGATAATATTCTGGAGTAATTAAACATGCTTATTGTTAAACCCTGTAGGTTTATGAAACCCTGAATTCACGAAAGCCATTGATCTTAGTTGAATGTTGGATCTCCACCGTTGAAAATTTAACCTGCCTTTTCGCACAATCTGAGCCCAAAATTGACTACTCTGAATTGTTGCGTTTTTCTTTTGTATATTTCCCGTGCAAACAAAGAACTTGGTATACCTACTGCATGCTCAATTAGTGATAAACACGATGAAAAGTATTTTCAAACTCAAACCAGAACATGTAATTACCTTTCAAGAGAGAAAAAGATGGTGCAAAATAAGTAAAGACGGGTAGGGGGCATTGAAGCTGAGTAATTAAATCATGGAGAATAATCTTAGCAAACAAAAAACAAAAATTGGACTTGATAGATGTATAGGGTAAAAGAGGGAAAGGGTGGGGGTGCAGACCTAGGTTACAACATTGGCTCCAACTAGGGATAACACTTCCCTATGAGGTGCTAAGAGTAGTATATCAGGTGCCTTACCTCTCAAAACCTTTCTCCCACTTTTTGTAACTTACCTTTGTTTCTGTCAGTCAACCATGTGTAGCTGCTTCTACTCACCTGTGCACTATCTTCATCCTCTGATGACTTTTCCATATTCTTTAGACCTCCTAGTTTCCTGGGACCAACCAAGTCTTTCATTAGTGCAAGTATGGTCCTCATGACTTTTCCTTTGATTATTTGGTTTGACATCAAGTTTTGTCGTCACGTGCAGCTCTCAGATTGGACCCTAGATGTGATATTAGTACGCGATTATGGAGGTTGTCGAGGGTGGGTTGGATCCACACCGCTCCAACTTCCACAATCAACCATCGATTTTCGTGTACTTCACAAGCTCTACCATGGTTTCAATTGCAGAACTGCTCTACGGGATTAACGTTTGAGCGCTTTTTATTTCTGCAATGTGTAAGGCAACTAGAGAGGTAGTGGGGGGCCCCAGAGGGCCCATAGTGATAATAGTGGAGGTCATTCAATGTAAGGTGGACTAGGTCCACTATATTATTAAATAAGGCCCACTATGGTAGTTAGATATAATAAATGTAAGATGACTTCTTAGAAGGTTCTACTTCTAGAAGATTCCTCCTCTAGAATGTTCTTAGGTGATGGTAGCACTATATAAAGGGGTTCAAACAATGTAATGAGATATGAAGAGAAGTATTGTGTTTGGATTTGAAGCTCATTAGGAGGATTCCCCCTCGAAGAGGCAAGTGAATAGGAGAGGATCCCTTCCATAATATGATCCATTGTATGGTGTTGCCCTACCTCAAGGGTTTGGTAATAATAAAGTGTGGTTTCTTCTATATTTCTTTGTGGATCTATTCAATATTTGTGGTGATTATATTTGTAGATATATTTAGGTTCTTAACAAGTGGTATCAGAGCACTTTCCTTGGCAGGAGTTGTGGGCAAATATTTTTTATTTTTGCAGATTTTTTTTCGGATCAGAAAAAAGAGGGCCGCGAAATTATCGAAGTTTTAGGTATATTTTGGTGCAAAATTTGCAGAAAAGGGTTGTATATCTGAGTTCTTCTCATAAAAAAAGCCAATTTAAAAAAAAAAATCGACTGAAACGGAGTCCGGAAGGTCAAGATATTGAGGTTTTAAAATCTGCAAATTTTCAGGGTTTTTTCTGCGGACGACGGCGCGATTTGTTTTTATTTATGTAGCATTTGGAGGTCGAATCTTCCCAAATAAATTACAGATATGAGTTCCTCTCACAATTTCACCCAATTTCAAAAAAAAAAATCATCCGAAACGGAGTTCGGGAAGTGAAGTTATGAGCATTTGAACTTCAACAGTTTTTAGGGTTTTTCCAGAAAAAACCGCGATTTTCTGTCGAAACTTATTGGGTCTATTTTTTGGGTTTTCAGATGGCTATTTCTTCTCAAAAATTGAAAGAAATTATTGAATCATTTAAAGACCAATTGTTTCACACATTGGATAAGATATTGGATGTGTTAGCACAAGGCCTCACATACAACCTCACAAATATCATCACAGATGGCCTCAATGACAGTTTTTGTAGTATTCAAGATTCACTGAACAACATGAAGGAGATATTTCTTATGCAGGGCCTCATGATTGAATATAATCAAGAAATATATGCTTGGTATGATTTTGAGGATGATTATGATGATTGGTATATGGATAGTTGTCATTTCTGGGATGACAACCACTTCCATATTTTATTTGATGACTCTACTCCACCCTCTGTAGAGAACATCAATGTCCCATCTCAGGAGCTAGTTACCAGCGTTCAGTTTGCATATTCTACAGTGGAATTATTCCTTCAAGATTCTACTATGACCATTTTCCACTATGTAGATGGATCTTCTTATTTGGATCCACATGATAGGTGTCAGTCTTTGGAGCATCATTTGGAGTTGGTTATTGGGTTCCAAAATCTTCTACGGGGAGTTCACATGAGCACTTGGA
>ML809955.1:45363-88348 GCA_009831015.1 Picea engelmannii | reverse complement strand
GGGCCCATAGTGATAATAGTGGAGGTCATTCAATGTAAGGTGGACTAGGTCCACTATATTATTAAATAAGGCCCACTATGGTAGTTAGATATAATAAATGTAAGAGGACTTCTTAGAAGGTTATACTTCTAGAAGATTCCTCCGCTAGAATGTTCTTAGGTGATGGCAGCACTATATAAAGGGGTTCAAACAATGTAATGAGATATGAAGAGAAGTATTGTGTTTGGAGCTGAAGCTCATTAGGATGATGCCCCCTCGAAGAGGCAAGTGAACAGGAGAGGATCCCTTCCATAATAGGATCCATTGTATGGTGTTTCCCTACCTCAAGGGTTTGGTAATAATAAAGTGTGGTTTCTTCTATCTTGCTTTGTGGATCTATTCAATATTTGTGGTGATTATATTTGTAGATATATTCAGGTTCTTAACACAATGAGTGTGAGACGTCGATTAGTTTTTCAATGTGCAATTTGGGTGATCCTATTACTTTAGCACCCTTGCTAAAATTTTGTCCATCTGTCAATTTAAATTCTTATAGCTATATTTAGAGATGGCATAAATTTTTCCTGTCCTCAAAAAGAAGATCAAACCAACAACATTAACACACCCCAATGCCTTTGTTGGGATATGGAGTCTTTATTCACACAAAAACTAGCTAATCAAATGCAAACAAAAAGGAAAGCAACTATGGTACAATAGGGACCTTCCCTTAGTATTTTAAGCAAAATAGTGTTTCAGGAAGCACCCATTTACTGAGCCTCCAAAAATTTCAGAATCATCCATATTATGTAAACTGAATGTTTTATTGTCCAGAACCTCAACCACCTTAAAAGGACCAAGCCAGAGGTTATAAAACTTGCCATGCTTATACTTTTCTTCCCTTTTGGCATCCCACCTCAAGACCAAATTGCCTTATTGAAATATTTCTTTCTTGGTTTTTTTGTCCAAAGTTGACTTGATTTTTCTCTAGTATGCCACGGTTATCTGATTTGGTGCTTCTCTCTTTTGTTGAACCTACATAATCTAAAAGATTCTCCTCTGGATGTCATTTGGATCCTCCATTTATTCCTATAAGAATTTTTGAACTAGAAGACCAAATTGAGTAGGGAAGAAAACATCTATCCCATAGACAAACTAAAATGGAAAGGTTCCCAAGGATCTCTTGGTGCTGATCTTGTCGGCCCACAAGGTGTACTTGAGTTTAGAGTCCCAAGATTTTTTTTTTTCAGTCCACAATTTCTTGATGATCCTGATGAGAGTCTTGTTTTATGACTTGAACAACCCATCCCATGAGGATAATAAGGTGTAGAATGTGTCAAGGAGATTTTATGGCTGCCACATAAGTCGATCATGGATTTGGACTTGAATTCTTGGGTATTTTCTGTTATAAGATTTCTAGGGAAACCGAACCTGGCAAAGATATGGGTTTCCAAAAAATTCATAATCACCTTGTTATTAGAATTCCTGGTGAGCACAACCTCGATCCATTTGGTAAAGTAGTCAGTGGCAGTGAGGATCCAAGTGTGCTACCCAATGGAGGGTGGATTTATATCACCTATGAAATCTAATCCCCATTTCTGAAAGGGGCCACTGGTAGTGATAGGTTTCAGTGGTAGTGAGAGTAATTTTTGTTTTCCTACAAACTTTTGACATTCATTGCATGCCCTTACTATAGTGAATACAACATAGAAAAGGGTGGACCAGTAATACCCTGCCCTTAGCATCTTGAGGGTTGTAGCTTTCCAATGATGGTGTCCTCTAGAAACTCCCCTGTTCATATTTGTTTTGATTTGTTTAGCTTCATTTTCATCAAGACTCTTTAATAGGATGCCAACAGGATCTCTCCAATACAAGTTTTGATTTAAAATGCATAATTTTATAACTTTTAATTTGAGAGACCTGGCCCTCATCTTCTTCAAATCTGGTGGACATTCTAGGTGGTATGGAAAGTAAATAACATCTATGTACAAAGGTGAAGAAGAGTAGTTTTCAAATACCTTCATGCTGTCTTGTCCAGACTGTGTCATGGGTGCATTAGATTTGGTGAAGATTTGATGCAATTCCAACACCTTACAATTTGATTATGATAATAACTTGGCAAGTCCCTGCCCCTTAATCAACTTGGAGGGATTTATGTGTAGGTCCTATTCCATCAACTTGACAATACATTTCCCTCTTTTCACTTCACTTTTTGGATGGACCAGAATCTCTTTGACACTGCTGCTAGGAACATAGGATGTTATGCTAGACTGTAACACATACACCCTGAAGGATTTCAAAACTTTGACCAACGCTTTGTCCTACTTTTATAATATTTCATACTTCAACTCAACATATCAGAGGTATTTTCTGAAAAAGGATATGGGTTGTTCATGCCCTTTGTGAATCTTTTGCAGTAGCACAAAAACAATGGTTTCCTTGGAGGTGAAAGAAAAGATAAAGAACTCTTTGGCATATTCAGGGTTGACTAATACAGGGGCTTCAACCAAAGTTTTTTTGATCCTTTGTAATGATTATTTTTCCTCCTGTGACCAATTGATAAAAACATCTTTATTCAACATGTTGGTGATAGGCCTTATGATTTCAACAAAGTTTGGCACAAAGCGCCTTAAAAACATTATTCTGCCTATAAAAGACTGAATAGACTTCTTGTTTCTGGGGACTGCAATTTCCTGAATGGCCTCCACTCTCTTGGGGTCTATTTTTATACCTCCTGCTGATATGATGTGACCTATGAGTTTACCTTGTGGAATAGACAAGTGGGACTTCTTGGTATTCAAAGATATCCCATACCTTCTACATTTTCGGAAAATCTTCTCAAGGTGTTGTAAATGCTCATCATCTGACTTGGAGAAAATGGTGATGTCATCCAAATATATAACCATAAATTTGTCTTTCTCCCCCACGAAAGCTACATCCATAGCCCTATGAAAGGTGGCCTCTGTGTTCATCATCCCAAAGGGAATCTTGGCATACATGAATGTCCCACAAGAGGTGGTGAATGTTTTTTTTTCTTTTTCTTCTTCACTTACTACTATCCGGTTATAAGTAGAGTACCCATCCAACAAGGAAATTCTGTGGGAACCTACTATCCTTTGAAAAATATGGTCCATCTTGGGTAGGGGGTAGTTGTATTTTAGAGAACACTTGCTAAGATTTCAAAAATCAACACACAAGAATATTTCCCCACTCTTTTTTCTCACAGGTACCAAGTTGGCCACCCAATCTGAGTACCTCAAGAGCACAATAATTCTGGCATGAATCATTCTTTTTAGTTATTTTTCAATTATGGACATCAACATTGGATTAAATTTTCTGATATTTTGTTTGAATGGATTAGAACTAGCCTTTAGAGGGACCTTATGCTGGATGATGTCAGTGTCAAATGTCTTCAAATACTCATATGACCATGCAAAAACATTAGATAATTTTTTCATGAGGTTGAAATACCTGTATTTTTGTTCTGGAGGTAGTGCCTTGGACAATTTGACTATTTTGGGGTTTTCAACAGTCCCAATGTTGCAGTCCATCACTTCTTCTTCTTTATTTTTTTATGGAAACTCCTCTAGAGACATCATGACTATCAAATAATCTTTCCAGTGGAACTAGACCCCTACATATGTGGTTTGTTTTAAGTTCCACAATGTTATGGCCAACCACTTTGTTCATCAGATGAGATTTTTGTTGATAAGATGATTCATCATCTTCTCCCTCTTGATCTATAGAGATATTGGAGAATTCTTAAATGGTATGTATAAATCTTTGTGTCTCAAAGTCATCACTAAAGACTTGCCAATGTTTTATGTTTTCTGGTATGGTTGTCCTGTGTTTGAATTCCACCTGATACTTCATATTTGGTCCAATGGGAGGCCTGAAGGTGTTGGGAGCCAATGCCAAATAATTTTCCTTCTGATTTTCTGGGAATGAAGGAGATGTTAAATGCCAGAAAGAAGTTGTCAACTAGGTCCCACACATCGTTTCTGTAATGTTTGAGCCTTTGTTTCTTATCTTGATAGATGTTTTTGACTTGATTTATGATTAACTCCGAATCGCCAAAGACTGCCAAAATTTCAATGTCCATGTCTTTAGCAGCCCTCAATCCAAGCACCAAAGCTTCATACTTAGCTATATTGTTAGTAGTCTCAAATTCCATCTTATAAGAAAGAATTATAACCTCTTGCATAGAGGAAATGAGGACTATACCATCCCTAAAACCTTATTTTGATGAAGATCCATCGAAATACATCTTCCACACTTTATTCTGTTGATCTGTTAGTGACTGTTTTTTGCATTTGTTGACTATAATTTTTGGTTCATCACCATTTAGATGAAAAATAAATGAGCCAATCTCATCCTCAACAACATAAATGGGATGGTTCCTTGGATTCTGATAGTCGCTGACGATATAGGCCAATATGACCTCCCTGTATAGCCTCCTATGCTCTCCTCCAAAAAACAAGATGGTGGCATATGTGAGGTCCATTTATAATGACCTTCCAACCTTCTTGGCCCACGTCCTAGACAAAAGCATACCAAAATTGCGTGGAATGTTAGCCACAATGATGTCCATCACTACACTCTTCATGGGTAACTGTGCCAAAGAAACCACCATATCTTTTATTAATCCCAAAAATTTGACTTTTTTGGAGTCAAAGGAGTAAAGGTCTTGGTAGGGATTGGTGATATCCAGACCTAGTTCCTCCATAAAAACCTTAGGCATGACATTGTGTGAGGCACCTGAGTCCATGAGACAGTTATGTAGGATCTTGTCATGGACATTTAAAGATATGTAGAATGGTGGAGAAGCATCAGATCCATATTCAATGTGTGGGCCCATAATAATGCCTGGGTTCTCATCCTACAAACTAATTACATCAAAAGTTACAACTGAAGTAGGTGGCTGAACAACCTTCATAATGGATTGTTTGAAAGGATCATTTTTCAACAATTCTGGCAGAGGTACAAGGATCTTGATCTTTCTCAACTCATGCTCTAGGATGAAAGATGTTTGTGGCCTATCAAATTCATTTACTTCAGGGACAAAAGGTTTAAATGTAGGAGGCTGGTGAGCTTTAGCCAATGCACCCTTGCTTGTATTTGGCTTGGGAAGAACCTTTTTTTTTCTGTTTTGATTGGAGGTGGTGGATTTAGGAGTGCATGTTCTAGGCCTAAAGTCATATTTATTTTGTGGCTAGCCTTGAATAACTCTCTCTTCCCCTATCTCAATATCAAACTGATATGACAGTTGTGCTACTGTTAGGTTATGAAATAGGTATAAATATCTTCCTTTATCCCACATTTCATGATATTATTTTGATTGACTTTTCAGTTATTTAGAAGTAAATAGAATAGAAAATGAATAATATACCCTTTAGCGTTGATTGTTGGAGATTAGATTACATAGATTCTAAATATGATTGGAATTGTCTGGTTTTATTGTAGGATTGGTTAAATATTGTCAAACCCAAGATAGCAAGGGGGGTCTTGAAGATGCGCAAGCTATTGGAGGTTGAAGACTTTATGGTGCAAAGCAGTTTTAAAGATAATTGAGTTACTCATTGTAATAGTAAAGCAATCTCGAGGATCTATCGATCCTCAGGATAGCTTAATTTACCCATATTATTGTAACACATAAGGGGTAAATAGTTCTTGAAGAAAGGAGAGATTTTGCACTCAAGAATAGAGAATATAGAATTGCTATGCGTTAGCAGTTTTTGTAAAAATGTTGTACCAGCTATGAAATCAATAGAAGCCTTGAGTAGTTTTTCCATTTTTATATACTGAGTTTTTAATAACAATGCTTCTAAGGATCGAGGGCCTAGTCTGAAGGAGCTATTGTTCGATCTGTAATTGTATCAACTCAATTTTTTTCTTGTGATTCAATTTTCTTTTATAGTATTTAACAAACGCATAAGTGTGTTGATGGTTTCATGTCAATTGCAAGAAAAAGATATTCCTTGAAAGTACTGAATGATTGTTGTTCCAATTCCCATTATTGAGATTCAATGCATGAAGGTTCCTCATAAGTTCACATTTGTTGTTCCTTTCATAAGTTTACATTTGTTGTTCCTTTCATAAGTTTACATTTTCTGTTCCTTTCATAAGTTTACATTTGTTGTTCCTTTCTGCTAGAATATAGTTGTTGTTCCTTTCAATAGAAATATGATTGCCGTCTATTTTCAGTTAGATTACAGTCTCTGTTCCTTTCCATAGATGGAGTAATTCGCCTTTTTCTTTTCAACAATTTTGATTCATAATGATAATAATTCCTGCAAGTCTTTATCTAGATTCAATTACTTCTCTTAGAATGAATTCAATAGATTAGCTAGTTCCTTTCCTTTTGCATAGCTTTAGATTTCAATCCCTAGAATCGTTAATGAATGTTTGAGGAACTTGATTGTTGACAAACTCAGATCTTCTTTTGCTGCATGATTTTAGCTTCTATAATCTATCTGCATAGACTTTGCCGATATTCTTTGAGATAAAAGACGAATCCTCAGGTTGATAAATTAATGTTAAACTAAGGTTGTTTTTAGACATCTTTAGAGCTCAACAACTACCTCATAATCTTGCTGCGTTAAGTGACTTGCGTAAAAATATGTTTCATTGAAAAGTACAACAACGTCATCCACAACATCACTATTTACATCCATCTCCTCAATCTGATTGTTTTGGAAAGGAGGTACTACTCTTTGATCATCAACATTCCTCATCTATCTCTGCATTATATGAGGGAATCATTCGACCTTCTAAATTGGTTTGGATTTCTATTCCCAACCCCTTGAAAAGCTATGTTTGGTTGTTTAGATTCCCCTTTCAACTTAGCTATTTCAGATGTCAAATACTTCAAAGTTTTGGTCATTTCATCAAGTTTAGGATAAGATGTGGCTGGGTTAGAGGAGGAAGGGGATTCCTCTATCTGTTTCTTCTTCTCTTTATCAGATCTATTCTTTAACCTGTTCGATGCCAAGATGTTGGATTCAACCTCAATGGCTGCTTCTTGCATGGAAAATAAGGTGGTGGATCTTCTGTCCCTCAACATAAGGGAGAAATCTAAATCAAATGCACTGGCGTAAGTGATCTTGGCAGAGGATTTAGTTGGTTTTATCTCATCTCGAATCCTACCATACATATTGTTGAATCTCTTGGTAAAGTCTGAAATAAACTCACCATTCTTTCTCTGAAATAAACTTGATTGTTGACAAACTCAGATCTGCTTTTGCTACACGATTTTAGCCTCTATAAGCTATCTGCATAGAATTTGCCGATATTCTTTGAGATAAAAGACAAATCCTCAGGTTGATAAATTAATGTTAAACTAAGGTTGTTTTTAGACATCTTTAGAGATCAACATTTTGGCGCCGTTGTCGGGGAAGAATGTCGAAGGAAGCATAGATTGTGCCTCTAGAGGATGAGGTATTGAAGATGGAAGGTAAGAACATATGCAGGTAATAAGTAAGATGCTTATACTAGCGCCTACCTCTAGCCGACGCATTAAGAGGTTACATAGGTGTTTTTTTTCCTTTTCAATTTTTTTTCCTTTTTGTTGTGTGAAGTGTGTATGACTAAGAAGAAAGATCTTGAAAAACAAAAACCTCCACAAAAAATTACCAAACCCCAGGGCTCGGTGCTCCCTGGAAGAAGTACTTTCATAGACGATGTGATCTAAAAAGTAGAATCTCAAGCCTCAGTTGGACCTAGAAAATGATCCACCCGAATCCCTTAGGTGGCAGCTTCACCAACTGTAGCCCACGCCGAGATTCATAGCAAAAATGAAGGGATTGAGCTAAGTTTTCAGATCACAGATATTCTACCCCTCCACCCTTTAGGAGAGGGAAACTCTTGTAACCTGGAGGTAGGAGAAGGAGAAACTAGTGGGATAACTAAGATAGACCCACCACCCAATCCTAAATCTCCTGAAAAAGAAGAAGGCATACCTGAAATTCCAGACAGAGGGAGTGCAATCAGATCCCCTAGAAGATCAGATAACCAATCAATTCAAATAAAATATCCGAATCAAGAAATCCCTAAATATTTCTGGCATATTTTCGATCAAATGGCACAACGAAATCCACAACGTCCCCAGACTTCCACTTTGGAATATCCAATAGTTGATCTAATTGCCAATGCCCCCATGAAGGCTATTCCCCTACAAAACCTGCCAACCTTTCATGGATTAATCTCAAAATATGCGGACACATTCTTATTTGAATTTGATGTCATATGTAGAGGATATGATTACACCTATGAACCCCCAAAATTAAAATTGTTCCCCTCCACTTTGAAAGGAGTAGCTCTATGCTAGTTCATGGGATTAGGGGGAGGAACTATAAACTCATGGGATGAAATGAAACGAGCCTTCTTGACAAAATATTAAGATTATTGTAGAACTAGAGACCTAAAAGATGAAATCTTTCAAATGACTACAAAATAAAATGAATCATTAGAAGAATATGTAGAGAGATTTCAATATAATTTACAAATATCACCCTATGGAACGCTACCAGGGGAAGTACTTAAGGAAACTTTGATTAAAGGTATGAAAGATGAAAGGGTAGAAACGTTGAATTTAATGGGGAAAGGTGATATTTATCAAGAAACTTTTGATGATATTGTCCTATTCTGCATCAGGTGCTCAAGAGGAAGTTCACGGACCCGATTAGGGATATGTACCCCCTTCACCATAAATAACAATATTACCAACAGGGGTGTTACTCGAGCTGAAGTTGGTAATCTCTTAGAAAACTTTAAAACATATATTCTGATCACTTTGACTACACAATTGGATGTGTTGCAGGCCAAACAAAAAAAAATAGAAGCAAAACAAACGTTAGTCATATTTTGCCACAGGTGCAGAAGGAAACATGGCCCAAGGGATTGCCCTTTAGACGTGGTCTGGGTTTGTGCTATTTGTGCCAAGGATCATGACACAGAACAATGCCCATCGCTTCTTGGACTGAAAGCTGTCTTTAGGGAGGCAGAAGAAGAAACAAAACCATTATATCTAATGTCTTAGCATCGCCAATGGCAGAATCGGCCCCCAAATACATTGCAGGACCCTTTCTCTTTCTTCCCCGAGTAGTATAACTAGCAAGCTCCTAGTAGCACATGGCACGGTCATCCATTTACTAATCAAAACTGGCAGCCCCAACAATATCCACCTGCAAATCCCACTTGGAAAAACTATCCCACTGCACTCCCTGCTTGGCAGAATCAACCAACTACACCTTCTACCCGGCCTAACTCACAATATCCCACCTCATCCTGGAAAAACTCCAATAACAACATTTACCCTTCACAGTGGCCCAACATGACTGCCCAAAACCCAAATTGGAATCAGAATTGGCAGTGCCCCATGGGGATAAACAATCAACCCATGGGGATGGCCCCTCAAACTCAGCCTACGTTACAAGCCCCACTTCAGTTGTCCCAAAATCCACAATCCCAATTGCGCTCTCAACTACCAGCCCAACCTCAGCCAAATCCAAATAACAGACCGGCTCAACTCGTCCAGATTATGGAAAATGGAGAAGGGGAGATCAACTTGGTGGGGCGCAACAAACTATGATTAAGGTCGGGACGAATAATCTCCCCCGAAGAAAATGATGTTTTTCAAGGGCAGGAGAAACAAACAACAATAACACCTCTGACTATGGAAATAACAGAAGAAATCAAGCGGGGGGGGAGACACAGTCGAATCACAAGATCCTAATAAGGGTACAAAACCCTACCCTCCATTCCCTGAAATATTGATGATAGCAAAACCGACCGTATATCCCAACTTCGACCTTGTAGGGGAACTCAAGAATTTATATATCAAGATTCCACTCCTTCAATCTCTTTAGGACATCCCCATATACAAAAAAACAATCAAAGAGCTATGTGGGAGAAAACCCGTCAGAAAAATTAAAAATCCATCATCAACAGTTCGCGTGGTAGGAGCCTTATCTGATCTAATTTCAGGTAGACAAGAACCAGTTAAATATGCAGATCTTGGGAATACCATAGTAACAGTTCAGATCCAGGTTTTCTCTTTTCCCAATACACTAGTTGATTTGGGAGAAGCCATCAACATCTTGACTATGGAAACTTGCAATACCCTGGGTTTTAACTCCTTCGAACCCACAACAATAATGCTGCAGTTGGTAGACCGATCGGTAGTTCGACCAGTTGGCACATTACATGATATAGCCATCTCTGTCAACTCTTGGGAATATCTGGCATACTTCCTCATCATCAATCCAAGAGGTGGACTTGAAGGGCATCCATTGATAATGGGCAGGCCATGGCTTGCAACAGCAGATGCGTACATAGGATGTCGAACAAGAAATATGAAAATCACTAGAGGGGGTATCACGAAGAACCTCATTTTATATCCTCCTTCTAAACCTACTCCAACTTTTGTATATCCACAATTGCCACCACCACGATACCCAGAGAGAGATTTACGAGCCCCTCTTACGCAGAAAGAAGCCCTCAAACTTAAAAATCAGTTAGAGGATGACGTAATCAGTGGGTTTATCAATAATTCGGCTACCATGAGCAACCCAGCCTACCAAATGCTCCAAGCTGTTCTAGACTGTGAAGCACAAGGGGACCTGCTGAAAAATTTAATGGAACAAAAAATTCCAACTACGACCGTTCATAAAAGCAAACCCATCGAGATCGCACTCGGGAGGCCTCTAAACATCAATGCCAATTTAGATGAACAACAACAACAAAATTTAATTCATGTCCTCTCCAAATAACAACAAGATTTTGAATGGGAATATTATGATATGAAAGGTATTGATCCACAACTCTGTACAGATCACATTTATGTTGAAAAAGAAGCCCGACCTATCTACCAGCCACACAGAAGATTAAATCCTCACCTCAGGGATACCGTTAAAGAAGAATTACAAAAACTGTTGGACGTAAATTTTATATATTCCATCTCAGATAGTCAATGGGTTTCCCCACTAGTGATCATCCCAAAGAAAAATGGGAAATGGCATATCTGTGTTGACTACAGGGAACTTAACAAAGCCACTCAAAAAGACCACTTCCCTTTTCCTTTCATTGACCAGGTCCTGGATACTTTGGTAGGAAAGAATTTCTTTTCTTTCCTTGATGGTTTTAGCGGGTACAATCAGATTCATATCGCCCCAGAAGATCAAGATAAAACAACATTCACATGTCCCTGGGGAACTTTTGCATACAGAGTATTACCATTTGGACTTTGTAACGCTCCAGCCACCTTTCAAAGGTCCATCCTGAGCATATTCAACGATCTGATCAGTGAAGGACTTGATATCTATATGGATGATTTCACTCCTTATGACGATGACTTCGATCAAGCACTGAATAACCTGCAGAAAATACTAGAACGATATATCGCGACCAGGTTATGTTTAAGCCACAAAAAGTGTCACATGATGATGACAGAAGGTATGGTACTAGGGAATTATATCTCTGTAGATGGAATTAGGGTAAACCCAACAAAGATAGAGGTAATTCTTAATCTACCCACACCACACACACAAACTGAGGTACGTAGTTTCCTTGGCGCTTCAGGATACTATCGTAGGTTTATGGAAAATTTTGCAAAAACCGTTGCACCTTTACATGATTTGACTGGTAATGTAGAATTTTAGTGGTTTGAAAAGTGTGATGTGGCATTTGCAGGACTCAAAAAGTTGATCTCAACAACACCGGTTTTGAGGGGGCCAAATTGGAAAATACCATTCCACATCTCCACCGATGCATCAGATGTTGCCATAGGTGCTGTCCTTGGACAGGAGGAGGAGAAGAAACCTTACGCAATTTATTTTATTAGCAAGAATATTAATCCAGCTGAACTTAATTATACAGTAAAAAAGAAAGAGTTTTCAGTTGTTATACATGCCATCAACAAATTTCGTCATTATATAACAGGTTATCCGGTCATTTTGTATACTGATCATTCTACTATCAGATATCTGGCTAATAAACTTGTTAGTGTCAGAAGTCACCCCTAGATTGCTAGCAGGAGAAGAGCCCAATGCCCATCAGTTTTATGTCACAATTTGTTTAATGGGGTGATCAAATGGATAAAGACTCGAGAAGATAAAACCTTAACTCAGGAAACCGGGCCTGGTATGTATGCAGCAAGGGAGGTCTCGATCCAACTTCTGTTAGTGAATGGATTAAAGGGTGGTAGATAGAAGACTTGTGAAAAGGACGAGCAAGATTGCCTCAGGCAACAGGCCTTCGGAAGCTTGAGGATAAAAAACTCCGAAGCCAAGATCCTCTTGGTCCAAAGCTTCAAGCAGCTGAGGAGTGACTTGACTGAATCCTTCAATTCTAAGTTGTTCAACGATAAGAAAGTCACAAGAATCAATTAGAAACAAGGTAACTATTACAGTGATCCAACCTACATCATCCTATAACAGCTACAACTCGACTGGATCCTCCAATTCCGAGCTGTTCTAACACGGAAAACAAAGAAATGGAAAGAAGCTGACATCCATAAAGTAAGAAATCTCAAATGCCATATACATAAAACAGAGTGACCAAAGCTTCATCAAAACTTTACAATTGGGAGCCTTTCTCAACCATCGATATCTCACAAAATACAAAGACCGAGTCTATATACTCAGGAAAATTCACCTAACAGAGGCATGTTCAGCCATCCAAAGCATGGTGTCCCTTCAACCGAATTCGAACGGATAATCCCTGCCAGACGCCACTTTAACTGCTCATGACTCCTGTAGGGGGAGGGTAGCTGAGCCATTAAGTGCCGAGATAGTGTGCGTAGACTTCTCTGTCTAGTCAAGGACTTTGGCATGGCTTCTCCGGAAAAATGGGTACACAGGACCCTCTCGAGCAGACCGCTCGCTAGGCCCTCCATATTTCACACTTAATGACTGAGGAGAGGTTTCAACCACCTCTCTTTGCCTTCATTTACTCTGAGCGAGAAACAATATTGAGATCGGATCCGATGATGCCTGGAGATTGCGATGATCCCTTCTGTAACTGAACTCGACACTTTTGGCCTTCTTTACACAGCTCCTTTCTTTCCCCAAGTGATCGTGGGCTCTGAACACGTGCTTATTCCCAAGGTGATTTCAGCGTTCGTGAATGGGAAGGAGATGATCCTTGCTTATCATAGTTGAGATGGGAAAAATGCCGAGATGGCCTAATCGTGCGCCAGGTGTCTGCTTCAAATGGATGGCTGAGACTACCCCCTGATAATATGGGCCCAAATTTAAAATTTCTTTCCCTTTCGCGATTCACGAGTTCGTGGGTCAAAGACCCTCGACTCCCTTTTCTAAACTCCTGATCCCCGAGATGGCGATACGGGTCGGGCCCCCTTTCTGGTCAACGTCTGCATGTAACCGTCGGCTAGAGCCCAAGTACTAACACCTCTCGCAACTCGCGGCTTCGCGAGCTGGAGTATCGAACTTTGGCATTCTCCCCTTGTGAAGTCCCGAGACGTGATGGTTAGTGAAGGTTGACCCCCTTTGAGCACTTTTCAAAACTCACAATCTCGCGCAACTAAAAGACATAGTCTGCCCTCTGAACTTATGAACCCCGAGTTTGAGAAATAACTACTGCTCTTGTACTGACCGTGATTTACGCCCCTTGAAAACCCTTTTGTGCCATACTTAGTGCGACTCGGTTAGCTACAACAACCCATCAACCGCTGCTCTTCTCTATTGATGAATTCTTGCCATAGAAGAATGAAGTGCTCGCTTGCTTTATTTAAGCCTGAAATAGATTTCTTCTATGAGCTATGCCCAGCGCTCCTCGCGCCATTTGCAATCCTGAATACTCTTGTGCCTCGAACGAAAAATGTTACTAACATTATGATCCATGAGGGATAGAGTCGTCCCTGTGATGATCTAAGAACTCATTTTGCAGTTCCAGTGCCTTGCTGTTGGGCCATGGAGTCATTTACTAAGCCAAAATAATAAAAGTAAAAACAAAGAATAGAAAAGACAATATTTACAAAACACAGGAGCCACGGAAGGCTCAGACAAATCACTTTTTAAGAAAATGCCCATTTACTGGGCTGCTGAAAACTTCTTCACCCTCCAAATCCTGTAGCCGATATGTGTTATTTGAGAAAACGTCTGAGATTTTGAAGGGCCCTATCCACAGGGCTTCAAATTTTCCGTGCTTTCCCTTGTCTTGTTTAGGAGCATCCCATTTTAGTACCAGGTCTCCTACCTGGAACTCCTCCTTCTTGGATTTCTTATCAAAAACCAGCTTGATCCTTTGCTGGTGGTCCTGAACTCTGATAATCACCTGCTCTCTGACCTACTTGACTTCTACCAGTTGGTGAATCCTTCTGACCATGTCATTAGGCTCTTCTTGATAATCCTGGAAGAATTTTTCTACAGAAATAGACAGCTAAGAAGGGAAGACAACTTCTGCTCCGTATACTAACTGGAAAGGGGAGATGCCTATAGATCTCTTTGTAGTCACCCGATCAACCCATAGAGTGAATTTCAGCTTTGAATTCCAAGCCTTTTTGTTTTCCTCCAATAATCTTTTGATGATCCTTATGAGACTTTTATTGGAGGATTCTGCTAAACCATTTCCTTGGGGATAGTACGGAGTGGAGTGAATCAACTTGATTCCAAATTGCTCACAGAACTTAACCAGCGGTTCAGCCTTGAATGAAGTTTCATTATCTGTAACGATCTTTCTTGGGCAGCCAAATCTTGTGATGAGGTCTTCTAGGAATCCAATAATTACCTTGTGGGAAGCACTCTTGGTGGGGATAGCTTCAATCCATTTGGTAAAGAAGTCTGTGGCAGTCAGGATCCATCTGTGCTGCCCACTGGAAGCAGGGTGGATTTCTCCAATGAAATCTAGGCCCCATTGCTGGAAGGGTTTTGAAACAACCATAGGCTGTAAAGGTAGAGACTTGAGCTACTGATTTCCTGAAAATCTCTGGCATGTAATATAGGCTCTAACTCTTCTATGGACATCAGCGAACAAGGTGGGCTAGTAGTATCTAGCCCTGAGGATTTTGTGGGCTGTGGCCTTCCATAAGTGGTGCCCTCCACATAGGCCGCTGCAAAATTCAAACATGATCCTGTCAGCCTATTGTGGATCCATTCATTTTAACAGTACCCCCAGGGGGTCTTTCCATTATAAGATTTGATCAATAATGAAATATTTGACTGCCTTGAGCTTCAGAGCTCTTGCTTTGTTTCTCGGCAGGCCATCTGGAGGCCGCCACTCCTGCATGAAGTATATGACATTCTTATACCAAGGACACCGAGCCAATGGGGGCTTCCTTTCAGACAACCGACCCTACTAGATTCCTGAGCATTCATTGATGAGACTTATCCCCAAATCTTGGCAATTGGCTTCAGTCAACATCTTGGCTAAGCCCTGACCTTTGATAAATTTTGTAGGCTTTATTTCCAGGTCAAACTCCAGAATCCTGGCTATCCACTCACTCCTTCTCCTGTCTATGTCAGGCTGGATAAGAATGTCTTTAACAGCAGCTGAGGGGACGTAAGCGATGATTTTTTATTGCAGGACATAGATTCTGAATGCCTTGAGAGCCTTTACCAGGGCATAGGCCTTCTTCTCCATAGTGTTATACCCGACTTCGACGTCCATCAATGATCGACTAAAATAAGCGATAGACTGCTCAAGGCTGACCTTGTTTGTCTGTAATAAAACAACAACCACTGTGTCAGGTGAGGCAAAGGAGAAAATAAGGAAATCCTTTGAGTAGTCGGTACTAATAAGCACAAGGGCTTCAGTCAAGGCCTTCTTTATTTGCTCAAAGGAACTTCACGATTCAGAAGTCCACTTCACTTCATTTCCTTTCCTTAGCATCGCTGTTATAAGTTTTACCTCCTCGACAAAATTAGGCACAAACCTCCTTAGAAAATTAATCTTACCAAGGAAGGATTGGAGCTCCTTCTTGGACCTCGGGATTGATAAGGCTTGTATTGCTTCAACTCTACTAGGGTCAATATTGACTCCTTTCGCTGATACTATGTGGCCTAGTAATTTTCCCTCCTGCATGGCGAATAGAGATTTCTTGGGGTTTAATGAAATGCCAAAACTCCTGCATTTCAGGAAAACCTTCCTGAGATGACAACAATGTTCTTTATCAGACTTTGAAAACATTGTGATGTCATCCAGATAGATGACCACAAATTTATCCTTTTCGCCGACGAAATCTATGTCCATGGAACGCAGAAACATGGCCCTTGCATTCATTAATCCAAACGACATCTTGGCATACATGAATGTGCCCCATGGAGTGGTAAATGATGTCTTTTCCCTGTCCTCAGGCAGGACAGAGACCTGATTGTAGCCAGAGAAACCATCAATCATGGACATCCTAGAAGCTCATGTTACCCTCTGCAATATATGTTCCATCTTTGGTAAGGGGTAGTTATCCTTTCGTGAGCTCCTGTTCAAGTTCCTGAAGTCTACACGGAGCCAGATATCTCCACTCCTTTTCCTTACTGGCACCAAGTTGGCCACCCACTCTGAATACCTCAGCAGTACAATGATCTGAGCTTGAAGCAACTTCTTCACTTCCCTCTCCATGATAGGCAACATCATAGGATTGATCTGTCTCAGCTTCTTCCTAAATGGTTTTTCCTCCTCTTTTAATGGGATTTTATGTTTGATGACAGAAGTGTCATATGTTTTGAGGTCTTCGTAGGTCCAGGCAAACACGTCAGCGAATTCCCTCAAAAGTCCAGTGTATTCAGAATTTTTCTCCTTTGTCAGGCTTCTTGACAATTTGACAAACTTGGGCTCACTCTCGGTCCCAATGTTGCACTGAATAGTACCAGTGTCATCCTCTGTGGTCTCCCCTTTTAATGACACATCGTTTCTATAAAAAATCCTTTGCAAAGGAACTAGTCCTCTTGGAATATGATTGCTGGGTAGCTGCACAATGTTACGCTCTGTAATCTTATTCAGAAAATTACCCCCATCAAGCTCTTCTTCAGAGACCGAGTCTTGGTCAATATGCATCTCTAAAAATTCTTCGACAGTCTCTAGGAATTTCTTGACCTCGAGATCATCCTAAAAAACCTTCCAATGTTTGACGTTATCAGGTATGGAGGGCCTGTATTTTACTTCCACCTCATATCTGAATTTGGGCGGCAAGGGCACTTTGAAATTACCTGCTGATGTAGCCAAGGAATCTGCCATTGTGTTCTCCTCTCTTGGGATGAAAGAAATGTTAAATGCCGAGAAGAAACTATCAATTAGGTCCCATACCTCATTTCTATAACTCATGAGTCGAGGGCTCTTAGCCTGATAAGTGTTTCTGATTTGTTGGACCACCAACTCTGCATCACCAAACACTGCCACCTCCTGAATTCCTATTTCCCTTGTGGCTCTTAACCCCAGGACGAGAGCTTCATACTCTGCCACATTGTTGGTAGCTTCAAATTCTAGCTTGTATGATAGAGATATGGTTTGTTGAGCAGGTGACACAAAAACCACCCCAGCTCCAACACCTTCCCTGGAAGAGGCTCCATCAAAGAACATTTTCCAGACGGGGGTGATGGTGGGAGGAAATTTAGGGGAAATGGTGGGCTGATTTCTGAGTTTAAGAGGAGGTTCAAGAGCATTGGTGAGTTGTAGCACACTGGAACCTAAATCAGTGTCTAAGGCAAAAATGGGATGGTTGGTAGGGTTGGCCTCATCATTGATTATATAGGCCAGTTGGGCTTCTCTGTATAGCCTTCTATGCTCTCCTCCAAACATTGGGATAGTAGCATATGTGAGGTCCATTTGCAAAGTCCCCCCCAGCCTTTTTATCCAAGATCTTGATAACAACATACCGAACTTGGGGGGGACATTGGCCCCTACAATATCCATGACCACACTTTTCATGGGCAGCTGAAACAAGGTCACGACCAGGTCTTTGATAACTCCAAGACACTGAACTCTCTTGGAGTCGAAGGAATAGAGTTTATGATAGTCTCGGGTGACTTCTAGCCCTAACTCTTCCATGACAGTTTTGGGCATGAGGTTATGAGAAGCCCCCGAATCCATTAAGCAGTTGTGTATTACCTTGTCGTGTATGTTCAAGGAAGTGTAGAAGGGAGGGGATGAGTCATTCCTGTCTTCTACCATAAAACCTAAAATAACTGCAGGATTTTCATCTTGCAAATTGATGGAGTCTGTGGGAAGGCATGAGACCTAGGACCATAAAATCTCAGAGAAGTGTTTCTTGAACCCTTCATGTTTAATCAACTCGGTCAGGGGTACAAGAATTCTAATCTTTTGAATTTCATGCTCGAAATTAAAAGAAGATGTAAGCCTCAAAATTTCTCTTATTTCGGGAACATGACTCTGGACTATGGGAGAGAGGGGTTGGTGCTTGTTACCTCTGTGACTGTCTGCTACTTCATTAGCGGGCTTCTTTGTTCTAGTGGACCGCTCAGGAGCATCAGGTGCTACTGTCTTTTTCTTCGACCTTAGATCATATCTGCCTTGGTTGTCAGTAGCCTTGTCTCCTTTGCTCAGTTCATTTAGCTGACTGCCCATGAGAGACTCCTCGTATGCTGATTGAGTGAGATGAGGAAAAGGAGGAGTGTCTCTGAAGCAATGGATTTTAGGATCAAGCTTGTCTATTTCTCCTTCTTCCCCCTTGAGCACAATTTTTTTTTGGAAAGGGGCCTGAATTTTCTGGTCTTCTTTGTGTCTTCCCCTCTCTCTATGCACATTTGGGGGAGTAAAATTGTTCGGCCTCCTGAAACCTCCTTTGTTTTCGATGTTATGAGGGCCCTTGTATGCTTTCCTCCCCTCGACCTTCATTCTCTCCATTTCTGTAGACAGGGACTTCACCATCTTGGTCAGTTCATCCACTTGAGGGTGGTGCACCGATGATCCAGAAGTTGAGGTTTTCGACCTTTCCTTTCTTCTGTCTGCGTCGGCCTTGTTCCTTAGTCTGTTAGCTGCTAACACATTGGATTCCACCTCTATGGCCGCATCTTTCATTTTATCTAAGGAGGTGGATCTTCTTTCTCTCAACAAAAGACAGAAATCGGGGCCAAACGCACTAACATAAGAAATTTTGGCTGAGGCTTCTGAGGGTTTTATTTCGGCAGGAATTTTATTATACATCTTATTAAATATTTTGGAGAAGTGAGAGACAGACTCTCCTTCCATTTTCTTCAAAGACCTGAACTCTGTCATGTAGTACATGAAATATTTCCTATCGCCCCACTACCTCAGGAAAGCACTATCCAGGGTTTCGATCCCAGCAATAGATCTGGGGGCCAATCCTCTGAACCATTTACTCACCTTGCCATCTAGGCTCTGGACAAAGAATCTCATCTAGACATCTTCATTTTCAATGTTGAGGTTGTCTGCGTAACTGTAGAAATCAGCCAGGTGCTCTTCCGCGGTTATGTCTCCTTCTCCAGTGAACTTGGGCATGTATTTCAAGTAATCTCCAGCAGGGAGAGGATTCATAGGATTGGGAAGAACTAAGGGAGCATATATGGTAGTGACTATGGCATCCATTCTATTCAGAGGGGGGTTAGCACCGGCCATAGGAATATTAGGTGGAGGAGAACTTGGAGGAGAAGGAGTTCGCGAAGGGGCTACTGGGAATGAGTCTTGAAGTGGAGTGGGAAACAAGAGGGGATTTAAGGAGAAGGCTAACGAGCTCAAGTCAGCAGGTGCTCCTCTTTGCGCATGAGTGGTAAAACTAGGTGTGGGGAAATCTTCTGTGGTCCTGGGTCTACGCCAGGGTACAACTTCAGAGGAGAGGGGAGTGACAAGGATTTCTCCCTCTAGTCCTAGACCGAGAGGGGAAAACTCAACAAGAACACTCCCAAAATTCAGGAAATGAGAAACCCCTGAAGGAGGTCTATTAAGAAACTGAGGAGGAGAAAATGGAGTTCCTACAGAAAGAGATGGTGGATTACCTGGTTCAGTGGTGGAAGCCTCTTCTTCGAAGGCCTTTCCTTTTCTGAGAACCACCTATGGATCAGTTTCAGGTGTAGCTAGAGGCAACTGTGGATGAGACCGCATGTGTCTGCCTATGAAAGCCACAATTAGTAGAGCAGGTTCTCCCCAGCGGAGTCGTCAAAATGGAGTCGTTAGGTGCACAGTAGAAATCTTCAAAGGCTCTGATACCCGATGCACCTTCGGAATCAAAGGTTCAATGTCGTTCAATCCCGGGGAAAATTTTCAACTTCGTCCCCGGCAACGACGCCATAAATGTTAGCGTCAGAAGTCACCCCTGGATTGCTAGCAGGAGCAGAGCCCAACGCCCATCAGTTTTATGTCACGATTTGTTTAATGGGGTGATCAAATGGATAAATATTCAAGAAGATAAAATCTTAACTTAGGAAACCGGGCCTAGTATGTATGCAGCAAGGGAGGTCTTGATCCAACTTTTGTCAGTGAATGGATTAAAGGGTGGTAGATAGAAGACTTGTGAGAAGGACGAACAAGACTGCCTCAGGCAATAGGCCTTCGAAATCTTGAGGATGAAAAACTCCGAAGCCAAGATTCTCTTGGTCCAGAGCTTCAAGCAGCTGAGGGGTGAATTGACTAAATCCTTCAATTCCAAGTCGTTCAACGATAAGAAAGTCACAAGAATCGATTAGAAACAAGGTAACTATTACAGTGATCCAACCTACATCATCCTATAACAACTACAACTCGATTGGATCCTCCAATTCTGAGCTGCTCTAACACGGAAAACAAAGAAATGGAAAGAAGCTGACATCCATAAAGTAAGAAATCTCAAATTCAATATACATAAAACAGAGCGACCAGCGCTTCATCAAAACTTTACAATCGGGAGCCTTGCTCAACCATCGATATCTCACAAAATACAAAGACTGAGTCTATATACTCAGGAAAATTCACCTAACAGAGGCATGTTCAACCATCCAAAGCGTGGTGTCCCTTCAACCAAATTCGGACAGATAATCCCTGCCAGACACCACCTTAACTGCGCATGACTCCTGTAGGGGGAGGGTAGCTGAGCCATTAAGTGCTGGGCTAGTGTGTGTAGACTTCTCTGTCTAGTCAAGGACTTTGGCATGGCTTCTCTGGAAAAATGGGTACACAGGATCCTCTCGAGTAGACCGCTCGCTAGGCCCTCCATATTTCACAGTTAATGACTGAGGAGAGGTTTCAACCACCTCTCCTTGCCTTCATTTACTTCGAGCGAGAAAAAATATTGAGATCGGATCCGATGATGCCTGGAGATCGCGATGATCCCTTGTATAACTAAACTCGACACTTTTGTCCTTCTTTACACAACTCCTTTCTTTTCCCAAGTGATCGCGGGCTGTGACCACGTGCTTATTCCCAAGGCACTTTTGGTGTTCGCGAATGGGAAGGAGCTGATCCTTGCTTATCATAGTTGAGATGGGAAAAACGCTGAGATGGCCTAATCGCGCACCATGTGTCTGCTTCAAATGGACAGCTGAGACTGCCCCCTAATACTGTGGGCCCAACTTTAAAAGTTCTTTCCCTTTTGTGATTCACGAGTTCGTGGGTCAAAGACCCTCGGCTCCCTTTTCTAAAATCCTGATCCCCGAGATGGCGATACGGGTTGGGCCCCCTTTCTGGTTAGTTCTCTCTGCATGTAACAGTCGGCTAGAGCCCAAGTACTAATGCCTCTCGCAACTCGCAGCTTCGCGAGCTGGAGTATTGAAATTTGGCATTCTCCCCTCATGAAGTCCCAAGACGCGATGGTCAGCGAAGGTTGACCCCCTCTGAGCACTTTTCGTAAGTCGCAATCTCGCGCAACTAAAAGACATAGTCCGCCCTCCGAACTTACGAACTCCGAGTTTGAGAAATAACTACTGCGCTTGTACTAATCGCAATTTACACCCCTTGAAAACCCTTTTGCGCCATACTTAGCACGACTCGGTTAGCTGCAACAACCCATCAACCGCTGCTCTACTCTGTCGATGAATTCTTGCCAAAGAAGAATGAAGTGCCTGCTCGCTTGATTTAAGCCCGAAATAGATTTCTTCTGTGAGCTATGCCTAGCACTCCTCGCGCCATTTGCAATCCTGAATACTCTTGTGCCTTGGATGAAAAATGTTACTAACAAAACTAATTACTAATGGATGGGTCACTTGATGGTTTTTATTATTGCAGGAATTTGATATCACCATCAAAGATCAACCGAGGAAAGAAAACAATGTCCCAGAATTCCTATCCTGCATACCCAAAACAGATGACTCCTTAACAGTCGAAGACTGATTTCTAGATGAGCATCTATTTTCCATTACTACAAAGCCACCTTGGTACACTGACGTGGAAAATTATCTGGTAGCAAGAAGATTACCGGCACATCTTTCATCGAAAGAAAGAAAGTTGATCGTCCAGCGTATCACATGATTCACCTGGATTAGCAGATATCTCTTCCATACAGGAGTTGATCTCCAGATCCGTAGATGTGTATGAGATGACGAAATCTATGACATATTAAAAGCTAGACATGATGAGCCCTGTGGTGGGCACTTTGCAGACCACAGGACTGGACACAAAATTCTCCAGATGGGCTATTATTGGCCCTCAATATTAAGAGATGTGAAGAAATACATCCAAACCTATGATAGTTGTCAATGGATGGGAAAACCAGGTCAGGCTGATGAAATGCCTTTGAAAGAACAAGTAGTCGCGGAACCATTTGAGAGATGGGCACTAGACTTCGTTGGCCCCTTCAAACCAAATTCAAATCAGAAGGCCTATATTCTAGTCACAACGGACTGCATGACTAAATGGGTAGAGGCAGAAGCCTTGCCAAATGCAACAGAAGAAGTAGTCATCAAATTTCTTTTCAAATTATTCATACGCTATGGACTACCAAGAGAGGTAATTATTGATGGGGGGTCACAATTTAAATCTCATAGAATCACCACTACCCTGGATAATTATCATATCAAACACATAATTGCTTCTTTGTATCATCCACAAGAAAATGGGCAAGTGGAAAGCCCCAACAAAGTCCTGGAGGCAATCCTTACAAAGACTGTCTCAACAAACAGACAGAATTGGGCTTTTGAGCTCCCAAACGCCTTATGGTCTTACCGCACAACATGGCGTAATACCACTGGCTACTCTCCTTACCATTTAGTCAATGGCAAAGAACCCATATTCCCAATCGAGTTTGAAATCAAGACTCTAAGGATGGCCCAAGAAATCAGACCGGATCTTACAAAAGCACATAAACAGTGCCTTCAACACCTCAACGAATTGGATGAAGCATTCCTGTCTGCTGTAGAGCGCACAACCATTATTCAGCAACAGAGATCGACCTGGCACGATAAGCATATAAAGAAAAAAATATTTAAAAAAGGAGATTGGGCACTCCTCTATGATTCCAGATTTCAGGATTTTCCTTGAAAGTTACAGACACGATGGCTAGGACCATACAAAATCAGTGAAGTCCATGATAATGGCATAGCTATGTTAAGCACCATCGACGGGTCCAAATCTCCATTTCGGGTCAATGGACACTAGCTACGACTCTATCATCAACCACCGTCAAAAGAATCTTTCTACCAGTAGGTAAGTAAGGACCCTACCGTTCAAATTTTGACTGGCTGGGAAGGTAATCCAGCCACCCCAACTCCATAAATATTGAAATCTGTTGACACTATATATACTGTATATAATTTTGTTTAGTTTTTTTATTTTCGACAATCATTCCAGAAAATCAAAAACTACGGAGGATAACCATGATGAACTCAATTAGCACCCTTTTCTGTTCCGAACTCCCGCTTCGTCTCGTTACCCATACCCTGTCTTCTGCAGACAAATGAATATGTCATGATTTAGCAACAACAATTGGGAAACTATAATGAAATTTATAACATTAACAAACAATCCATTACTTAATTTTGAAATAAACCAACTCATAAATGAACTTAGTTGATGAGGAATCAACCTTGAATTCAAGCAAAATGCATACCAGGTTTCTACAAATTCAGATGGTTTGAACGGAACAATTGTTGTTCCTTGTGCACACCCGTTGTTCCTTTGAAAGAAACAATTGTTGTTCCTTTTGCACACCTACTGTTCCTTTGAACGGAACAATTGTTGTTCCTTTTGCACGCCTGCTGTTCCTTTGAATGGAACAATTGTTGTTCCTTTTGCGTGCCTGATGTTCCTTTGAACGAAACAATTGCTATTCTTTTTTTTGTACACCTATTGTTCATTTTGCCATTCCTTCCTTGCTGATAAAACACTAAACCTTTCTTTTGGGGTACAAGTTTCACCAAAATAATTTTTCATCAGCATTATTTCTAACGATCCATCATTATTTTGTGGACTATCTCCCATACCTTATCAAATTGATTTTTGGATCACTTCCTTCAAAATATCTTAAACCTTGTTTATAATCTATAACCACCATAATTCGTTTCTTTTCCCTTATATATTACACTTAAATGATACCTCGTGTTTCTAACTAATAAGGAATCCGCGACACACTTTTACTTGGCATCCTTACACTTCTTTACGCCATCCCTTACTCTTAAGGAGTAGATGAGCCTCCCTTCATACAATAATATAATAAATCAATAGAATTTCTTTCCTTTTTCACAAAGAATAGGGGGTCTCATCACGAGCCATCCTACCACGATCATAGGATAATAACCTAAGTGACATTCCCACTATGGCTACCACACTAGGGCAATGGCCTTTGACATTCTCTTTTTGTCAAAGGAAAAGAGGTCCCATCACGAGCCGAATTGTTCACTTAAGTTACACTCTAGTGAGTGGCATTATCATCATCTGGATACCAAACCGGGATAATGGTCTTTTTCGGAAAAAGCTTAAAAAAAATAAAAAAAAATTATACATCTATCAACAATTTTTTTTTCCTTCCTTCTCTTTTCCACAAAGAATAGGGGGTCTCATCATGAGCCAACCTACCAAGATCATAAGATAATAACCTAAGTGACATTCCCACTATGGCCACCACACCAGGGCAATGGCCTTTGACATTCTCTTTTTGTTAAAGGACAAGAGGTATCATCATGAGTCAGCTTGTTCACTTAAGTTTCAATCTAGTGAGTGGAATTATCACTATGGTTACCAAACCAGGATAATGGTCTTTTTGGAAAAGATGATTCAAACAAGTATCAAGGATACAGGCTCATCTTCGGGTTAAAAGGCAACCCTGTCGAGGCTATGGATGCCTGCTGGCAACAGTGGCTCTGCCTGTGGTATGGAAGTTACGTTAACACACCAAGTTTCTCCGTCTCTCTATATTTCCTTCACTCAATCACGAGGCTATCATTTCGGTTGTATTCAATAACATGGAAAAGTAACAACATTATGATATGTGGGATATTATTTAACTGAACAAGATTTAATTTATTTGGAGCATGTATCCTTAACGCATTATTTTAGGTATCAGTATTTTCAATTCCACAAACATGGATTAACATTTAATGATTACCATTAAATATGTTGTTCAAACATTAATCATTAATCCCCATTGGCGACCACCGTACAATCATTACTTTTCACCACCAATACCTACAATCATTATTGTTCCATATGCTGACGGTCGAGGTCGACCTTTCTATTAATAAGGGGAGTGGATGCTCGACACACTTCTCGATGCAGATAGTAATGATTGTCATAAATACCTTCATTTAGATACATTTTCTGTCTCTAATAGTTGCTATTCTCGGTAATTTTTCCTCCAAAGCTGGTCTAACCACCTTTGCTAACAGGAACGATAGTCGTCCATATTTTCTCACAAAATGGGTGGCAGAGGTGTGCATAGGGAACCTACTTTACTAAAGCTTATAAAGCAAGCGAGAGACATCCTGCATCAGCTGGGGTGGATGGAGTACTTCAACCGACTGCAAGGATATGACACGAATGTCACGCTTGAATTCTTTCAGAATCTACAGGGGGAAAAATCTATGGTGCGGGGCATACAAATCTCAGTCACCCCGAAAATCTTAGCAAAGGTCACAGGCCTCCTTAATACGAAAATTCAGTGGACACGACGATACATAGCATTGAAGGAAGCTGTGGAAACCTTCACAGATCCTGGGGAAGAATTGGATAAGAAAGGAAAAGGACTCAACCCGAGTACCCTCAGAGAACCATGGAAGGAACTTGCAGGGGTAATTCAGTGGTACATCACTTGTGATGGACGATACGACGTAATTCGACCTCACCACCTCAAATTGCTGGCATCTTTAAAACAATGGTTAGTACTTAATCTACCTTTCTTTTTGAATGCCATATTACATGAGGTTGCTCTGAGAACACAAAAATCCAAGGACCCTGTTACTGTTATCAACCACCATAGATTAGTTAAATTGATAACAATTAAGGCACTGAGTCAAACTCAATTGACCTGGGATAACCTAATTAAGGCCAATAGACCTCCACAACTAGAGCAACTTGAATTATGCCATGAAGAACCACCACAGGAAATCAAAGATAGACAGGTAGAGGAGACTACTACCCAAAGGGAAATCCCATCTCCTCAAAATAAAGCTGAGGTAGATCCTACCCAAATCACAGAGACCCAGATTAGACAAACACAAGCATTAACAAAAAAGAGGAAGAGAGCAACAACTGCCCCTACAACCATCATTCAAACAAGGAGAAGAAGCATACGAATTCATGAAACAACTGAAGCAATTCAGGATACAACAAAACAACCTGAAGAACTTCAGAACTCTATAGAACAAACTCCATGCGATATTGTTCAAGGAATTAGGCAATAAGAACAGACCTCACAGAGGAATGATCAAGAAGACACCCAACTGACACTGTCACATCTGACACAACAATTTATGAAGAGATATGAGGTAGAAATAGCCCAGGTTTTGGGAAGCTTGAGAACCTCACTTGACAGGGGCATAAATAATCCAGAAATACACCCAGAACAACCCTCCTCTTCAAAACCGGTTGAAGATTTTCCTGATATTGAAATGTCTTTTCCTGAGGACAGAGCATAGGAAGAAACCCATTTCGAAACAAGAATCCCTCTTGGACAGACAAAACAATTGGAAGGAATAGAGGAACAACCATCTGCTAACCATAATAAGGAAGGCCTTGAGACCTCCCATAAACATAAATCAGGCAAAATCCATAATAAAATCAGAAAGTAAAAAAAAGAAAATAAACTATTGAAGAAAAAGGTTAAGAAGGATGAAGTATTAAAGCAGAAGGTATTTAAACTCAAGGCAATTATTAAGGAATTGAGGAAACAATTAGAACAGACAGATAAATCCCACAAAAGAAAGAAGAACAAAAGGGCCAGAGTACAAGGAAGAAACCCTCTTCCTAAAGAAGCAGTCAGTACAAATTCTGTAGGGATACAGATAGACCCTGAAGAAATAGTAGTAGAAGAAACAATAACCCAGAATGAAGAAGCACCTCCTCTAGAGACACAGGAAAATATGATAGCTACTGAAGAAATTAATGCTGAGGTGCAGAAAACTCAACTCCTTGAGCAGAATGCTACCATCAGGAGATTGGAGGAGGAATTGATGTAGTCTCAACAAACCCTGATTCAAAACAGAAGTGAGTTGTTGACTATGGCAGAACACCAAGCACTCCAGTCCCAGAAACAGAGTATTATTGTGGACAGGTTGGAAGAAGAACTTACACAAGTCCAACAAGCATTAACTCAATCCAGGGAAGAGATGAGTGCTATGGAAGAATACCAAGCATCTCAATCTCAAGCACAGAGTGTCACCATTGATAGACTAAAAGCCAAACTTACACAAGCCCAACAAGCATTGGTCCAACACCAACATGGAATGGTAACTAGGACTGAATATCAAAGGATTGTTAAAGAATTGAAGGACATGACAACAACAGAGGGTGAGACCTATTCTACTCTCACCAGAGCCCAAGAGAAGATCAAAAAGGTGCAAACCCAATTGGAAAAAGCTTTGGAGAAAATCAAGGAAATATGTGATGTCTACTCTGATGCTATTAATTGCAGAGCTCCTGCCACCAATTACACGTTATTCTTATTGGAACGATATTTTTTATTGAGAGTGAAGGGAATCAGAGTGGGAAAACCTATTTCTCTTGCCACTATACCTGAGTTTATTTTATGTTTCAGGGAGCAGGATGAAAATGTACAATACTTTTGTGTGAATTATACTTTCATAATTTCATTCTGGAAGACAACAGGGAAGATAACTCTGGCCCATTCATAGGTGATATATAGTTTTAGGCATTTCTGTCATTCACTCAAAATCAAGTCAGATGGGGTAAAGCTCATAAAACCTTCCTAAAAGGGGAAGCTAGGCTGGATCTCTGGGTTAGGGGGGAGCCTCCAAAGTCCTTTCCAGCCATTATGCAACATAAAACTTTTATGAAAAGGAAAGGGGTCATAGACTCCTTGGCCCCCATCCATCTCCAGGTCATACGTTCAGGTATCACTCGCTTTAGGGAGCTTAAGGAGGAAGCTCTTGCTACTTCTAAATTAAGATGGGATGCCTCCTCCAGTGAAGTAAAGAGTAGGGAGCCCTTTGTGTATAGAAATTTCTTTGTAGCTACCTTCAGAATAGAGAGGTATTCTAGATTGCTCCAAAGGGAAGGACCTACTTGGATTGGGTGTAGATATAATCCCCCTATCATCTCGTTCCCTCCAGAAAGTTACCAAAAATATTATCAAATTAACAAGAAAAGGGAGGATGCTTCTTTTGGAGAACTCAAAAGAAGCAATGGGTTCAGAAGGCCTGGTGAACCAACCTTTCCATCTTACAACATTACTTCTTGTAAAGTCTCAGCTTGCATGAGAACATGCAAGAAGGTAAGCTTGAGGGTATGTTAGGCTATGAAAAAGGTATAAATATCTTCCTTTTTCCCACATTTCATGATATTATTTTGATTGACTTTTCAGTTATTTAGAAGTAATTAAAATAGAAAATGAATAATATACCCTTTAGCGTTGATTGTTGGAGATTAGATTACATAGATTATAAATATGATTGGAATTGTCTGGTTTTATTGCAGGATTGGTTAAATATTGTCGAAACCAAGATAGCAAGGGGAATCTTGAAGATGCGCAAGCTATTGGAGGTTGAAGACTTTATGGCACAAAGCAGTTTTAAAGATAATTGAGTTACTCATTGTAATAGTAAAGCAATCCTGAGGATATCTCGATCCTCAGGATAGCTTAATTTACCCATATTATTGTAACATATAAGGGGTAAATAGATCTTGAAGAAAGGAGAGATTTTTCACTCAAGAATAGAGAATATAGAATTGCTATGCATTAGCAGTTTTTGTAAAAATGTTGTACCAGCTATGAAATCAATAGAAGCCTCAAGCAACTTTTCCATTTTTATATACTGAGTTTTTAATAACAGTGCTTCTAAGGACCGAGGGCCCAGTTTGAAGGAGCTACTATTCGATCTGTAATTGTATCAGATCAAATTCTGTCTTGTGATTCAATTTTCTTTTATAGTAGTTAACCAACACATAAGTGTGTTGATGGTTTCATGTCAATTGCAAGAAATAGATATTCCCTGAAAGTATTGAATGATTATTGTTCCAATTCCCATTATTGAGATTCGATGCGTGAAGTTTCCTCATAAGCTCACATTTGTTGTTCCTTTCATAAGTTTACATTTGCTGTTCCTTTCATAAGTTTACATTTGTTGTTCCTTTCATTAGTTTACATTTGTTGTTCCTTTCCGCTAGAATATAACCATTGTTCCTTTCAATAGAAATATGATTGCCATCACTTTTCAGTTAGATTACAGTCTCTGTTCCTTTCCATAGATGGAGTAATTCACCTTTTTCTTTTCAACAATTCTAATTCATAATGATAACAATTCTTGCAAGTCTTTATCTAGATTCAATTACTTCTCTTAGAATGAATTCAATAGATTATCTAGTTCCTTTCTTTTTTCATAGCTTTAGATTTCAATCCCTAGAATCTTTAGTTTGAGGAACTTGATTGTTGACAAACTCAGATCTGCTTTCGCTACACGATTTTAGCCTCTATAAGCTATCTGCAAAGACTTTGCTAATATTCTTTGAGATAAAAGATGAATCCTCGGGTTGATAAATGAATGTTAAAATAAGGTTGTTTTTAGACATCTTTAGATCTCAACAACTAGCTCATAATCTTACTGTGTTAAGCGTCTGGTGTAAAAATATGTTTCATTGAAAAGTACAACAACATCATCCACAACATCACTATCTACATCCATCTCCTCAATCTGATTTTTTTGGAAAGGAGTTACTACTCTTTGATCATCAACATTCCTCATCTATCTCTGCATTATCTGAGGGGAATCATTTGACCTTCTAAATTGGTTTGGATTTCTATTCCCAACCCCTTGAAAAGCTCTGTTTGGTTGTTTAGATTCCCATTTCAGCTTAGCTATTTCAGATGTCAAATTCCTCAAAGTTTTGGTCATTTCATCAAGTTTAGGATAATATGTGGCTGGGTTAGAGGAGGAAGGGGATTCCTCTATCTTTTTCTTCTTCTCTTTATCAGATCTATTCTTTAACCTGTTTGATGCCAAGATGTTGGATTCAACCTCAATGGCTTTTTCTTGCATGGAAAACAAGGTGGTGGATCTTCTCTCCCTCAACATAAGGGAGATATCTACATCAAATGCATTGGCATAAGTGATCTTGGCAGAGGATTTAGTTGGTTTTATCTCATCTCGGATCCAACCATACATATTTTTGAATCTCTTGGTAAATTCTAAAATAAACTCACCATTCTTTCTCTTAAGGGCCCCAAACTCAGTGATGTAATATAGATAATCTCTCCTATCTCCCCATTGATTTATGGAAGATTCATCTAACACATCAATATCTGTAATGGAGGATGGAGGGAAGCCCCAGAACCATTTTATTACCTCCCCATATAGGCTTTGTACAAACAACCTCATCCACACATCTGCATAGTTAATGTTAAAGTTGTCTGCAAAGATGTAGAAGGATGCCAGAGGTTCCTCAGCTGTGAAATCACCTTCCCCATTATATCTTGGTAAATATTTCAAGTAATATATGGTTGGGAGTGCATGTAAGCCTATAGGAAAAACTAGGGGTGCATATCTAGCAACAATTATGTCATCCATCCTGTTAACAACCATTGTTTGGGAAATAGGAATCTGAGGATTAATTGGATATTCAGGGGTGGATGCTGGACTAGATGGTGAAGTGCGGGAAGGAGTTGAAAGGATTTGAGAGTCCTTGGAATTGTGATTATTGGGGATAACAAATGTAGGCTTCTTGTGATAATGAAGAAAAGTGGACTCTTTGGGTGCATATTTACCCTTGAGGGGCGAGGTATATCTCTGAGCTAAGGTGGATTTTATTAGTTTACTTTCTGGCTTAGATACTATCGTGTCCTTCTCAAGGTTGGGATGAGCCTTAGTGGCTTTGATGTGCTCAGATTTGGATTTCTTGAGTCTTTTTCTGGGAGCCAGTATTTATTTTGTGAAGTTTACTAAGTGGAGTTGCTAGGTGAAAGATGGTAGTATGAAGGTGTCTGATCTTTGTTCACCACCAAAGGTTAGATATTATCATTGTCGTTCTCCCAGTGAAATATATTTCGTTTCTCCATTCCTCGACAATGGCGCCAGATGATGTAGGTCCTAAAGTTTGCACTTGACTACTAAAGGGAAGAGCTAGGCCACCTCAAGTTTGGAAAGTTTATTTATTTATTTATTAAGTTTTTTGGTCAACTAAATGATAGGTTTTCAAAGATGAAAATTTTGTTGGACTGGCCAAAAAATATGACTGTAGGTTCTCCTCAGCTAATGGTATGAACTTTGATGAACAATTGGAGATATGGAAAGATAGAAAAAGGAAACAACAAAAATAAATGAAATGAATTAACTACTATGTGAGAGTTAAGACTTAAAATGATATTTTAAAGCCTAGAAAAATATCCGGATACAAATCAACCAACATGTTGTCAAATAACTGATCTTTTTGCTAAAAAAATAGTTATTTAATAGGTTGCATAATCAACAAAAAGATGAATTAGAACAATAGCTTAAAGAAGAAGGAAATGTACATTGCACACATCACAATTTGCATCCAAGATGAAATTAAAACACATGAAGACCTGAGAAAGAAAACACAACTGTCATCAATATATATTCACCAGGTAGAGAGCTTTACAATTAGATGCGAAGGTCCAACCAATTTTGATGCTTGAATCCTTTCCACAAAAACTGAACCCCCAAAACACACAAAATTGTATATTTATCATAATTGTGGAGGCTTTTGTATAGTGTGGAACTGAGGCTTAGCTCTACAACATCAACTGTAAAATAGCTTATTAACTTAATTAACACACTACTAGAGTATATTAATGCATACTTCGAGATTGAATTAGTGAAAAAGGATTGGTTCTTATCACACATAAAAGACCACTTATTATTCCTGAATCTAAAAGAGTTTTTCAATTTAAGAACTACAAATTGTTAGTAGAAATGAAAATAGACTGATGCACATGCTGGAGTGAACTAAGATTTGAAAGAAAATGACTAGGAGTGACATCATTGATTTTTGTATCAAGCACTAACATCCATGCGCGCTGTTGGAGGCCACTGAGAGATAACTGGATGTGTTGGCAACGTTTTTATTCAACTTATCTCCCGGGGAAAGAAGCAAGTCATCTGGCATTTTTCTAGAGTCTATGATATTCCATCTGCAGTCCGGATTATAGCTTCTCGAGTTCCTGGCTAGGGAGTTGTAGGGTATGGATTTTAGAGCTTCTTTTCTTTACATGTTGGCCATCATCGAGCTGCTGTTGGATGAGCCATATGATGCCTTTGACTGGCTTGAAATTACCTGGTTTGGATCTCTTTTCAACCTAAAAATATGCAATTAACGAAGATAAGCCACTTCGTAAATTCAACATTCGGAAGATTTTGGGTGCAGAGTATTGATATCTCCTGGAGGAACGAACTCATGAAGCCATTAGCCAACACTTAGTGCTAATTAACCTGGGATTAATACTTTAATCCTTTTGGTGTTTCGACATTTCTGTGTTTCAAAATTTCAGTGTTTCAACATTTCAATGTTTTAACACTCCGACTCTTTGGGGTTCGAGAGCTTCTAAATTCCAAGTATGAGAATCTCCTAGAGTGAAAATGCTATGGAGTGACGTGGTGGTGAGGGACCACTTCGACAATTCGGGGCTCCAATACTTCGGGGCTCCAGAGAACTGAGCTTGATATGAACTGAAAACTCCTGGAGTGGTGATCTCTTAGATTTGACGTGTCCACATGATGCCACTATCACTAATGTGTCCACAAGAAAGAGAGTGACATGTGTCAACTAGAAAAGAGAAAATGACATAACCAGAGTACCAAAATTGAGTGCCATGCGTCATCTGAAATCAACCGACATGTGGCATATGAAATCAGTTGAAAAAGACTCCATCACTTTGGGACTTCGGGGTTTTGTGCTTGATCTGACCTGAAATATCCCAGATAACTGACCGCTCAGAATGATGTGGCAGTGAGGGCCCACTCCAAAACTTCAGAGCTATGACACTTCATAGGTTTGCCCTTGTTTTGGATTGGAATCTCCCGGAGTGATAATATCCCAGAGTCATTAACCACACTTATTGTTAAACCTCGCATGATTATGAAACCCCAAATGCATGAAATTTGTCGATCTTAGTTGACTATCAGATCTCCACAGTTGAAAATTTAACCTTTCTTTTCACACAATATAAGCCCAAAATTGATTGCTACAAATTTTTGCATTTTTCTTTTGGATATTTCTTGTGCAAATAAAGAACTTGGTCTACCTGCTGCATGCTCATTTAGTGATAAACATGATGAAAAGTATTTTCAAACTAAAACCAGAACATGTAATCATATTTCAAGAGAGAAAAAGATGGTGCAAAATAAGTAAAGACGAGTAGGGGCCATTGAAGCTGAGTGATTAAATCATGGAGAATAAGATTAGCAAACACAAAACAAAAATCAGACTGGATGGATGTATATGGTAAAGGAGGGAAAGGGAAAGGGTGTAGACCTAGGTTACAACACCTCCAAAAGGATACTAACTAGTCATCAAGTGCGATATAGGCCTCCCCAGTTGTTCTTTGTCTTTAAACTCTGTCCTGTGCACTTGTCACATCATAATAAATTGCATAATAACCATGACAACTGAAAGCATATTGTTAGTCATTTGAACTCTTTCACATCTTATTGAATCCACTACCATCCATGTGGAAAACATTAGCAATGATAACATCAGAAATATGACTGAAAATGAACCAATATGTTTAACAGGCTTGCACGCCATTAAATTATCTTGAAGCAAATTATTATTGAAATCCCATCCTACAACCATCTCATCTTCATTCTTAAGATCAACTATTTTACTTGACACAATTATAGGTGTATTGCTTGTATAATATTCCTTCTTTAATTGTTCCATTGTCTAAAGATATTGAATTTATTTTATGTGATGAGCATGTACACCATATTCAGTTGCCTTTTTAAACAAGTGATATTGATTTTGTTCCCTGTAGAAGATTGCTTTGCGATCATATAAATAAGGGTTGCCTAAGACCATTCCACATGTTTCTAGTGGAACCACATCACATATTACTTCATCCACATACTTATATGTAATTGCAAACTTTATGATACATTGATTTGTTATGGGAAATTTGTGATATTTGCTTATCCAATTTAGTGATTAGGGTTTGTGATGCATCTTAGTGTTTAATCCCAATTGTTTAATCACTTCCTTTGAAATTAAGTTCGATTGAGATCCACTATCTATCAATGTGTCAATCTTAGTATGTTTCATTATGACCCTTATATGAAACAATTTACTTCTTGAATCAAAACCATCACCAATTTTACTTGTCAAACCAACTGTTGTGATTTTAGACTCATCACCGAAATCATACCCCAATTCTGTTGGCCGTGTTTCTTTTGCCAGCAATGTTCATCATCATTCCCTTCTTTCTTGCAATTATGAAAAGAGAGCTTCTCTTCCTTTATTGTCGCTGAATTTTATTTCTTCCCATTCCCTTTTCCTTTGCCATCTTTCTTTGAAGATGATTCCCCTGATACACTAACTCCAGTTTTTCCCATTTCAACGTATGTTTCTTGGACAAAAACCTCATCAAGATTATTAGGTCCAAACATAAATACAATATTACAAATATAAGCAGGAAAACCTCCTATATATTTCATAAGAGTTTCTTTTGTAGTAAATGGAACATCTAACATCAAAGCCATCTTACAAAATTCATTTGTATATTCCTGCATCAACTATCCTTTTATTAACTTAAGAATTTTCCATTCAATTAAATCCTTTTTCTTATACCTCAAAGGATAGAACTGTTTTCTAAGTGCGGAAATAAAATCATGCCATGATGGAAAAATATTACCAACTTGCTAAGTTCCATGTTGCATCTTACTTTTCAACTAGATGAGAGTTGCGGCTTCAAGACGAAGTGATGCCAATCTGATTTTGGTTGCCTCATATTTGATTTGTTGCACATTACAATATACCTCCATCTATCTAACTCGGTTATCAAGTTTCACAACATTAACTTCACCATCATACATAGACAAAACAAATTTTACATCAAGTTTAAGTAATGGCATACTAGGCTTATGTTTATGAGAATGTTTTCTTGAAGAAGTAGTATCTGAACTTGTACTTGAAGAAGAAGAAGATGGAGATGAAGGAGGTGAAGGAGGATATTTTGGAACGTCCTATCCTTCTTCTCTTTTATATTTCTTTTAATATTCTCCTTTAAAATGTATCTTATGTTCCAAGTAATCATCATGCAACACTTTTACCATCTTCAACATGGCAAAGAAAGTCTTTTGAAACTCTTTTTTGTTTTAAGAAAGTCCTTCTTCTAATGCCATCTTCTCACTTTGAGATGTCCTTTTTCTTGATCCAATATCATGATCTACCTCTATAATCTCTCCTTTACCACGACTTATCTTTTCCCTAGTAATCATGCAAACTCAAACAACCAACTATCAACCTTCTCTGATACCACTTGATCTGAAATGATCTTTTAAAGACTATGGTTAAGTTTATGCATGAGTTGATTTACCACTTAGGAATTAAGAGAAGAAGAATATTTTAATGAAAGTATGTTGTATCTATCACAATGAATACAAAACATAAATTAAACATTAAGATCAACAAACCATAACACTAAGATTGTTAACAGAGTTTTGTAAGGTTGCCTACGTCTCTAGGCCTTTGCTGTAGTGGGGGAGGATTTCTTATTAATATTGAATGCTTCAAAATTACATAAAAAATGCATCAAATGGATTACAAACTGGCCTAGTTGTGTTCTTATTGACCTCAAGAATCCAACAAAAATTATAGCACTAAAAAAGGTTGAGCGTAGCTCCCGAAAATGGCCTCCAAAGTTTGCTTCCTTAATGGCTTCCCTGCATAAAAATGGCTTAAGCTTCCAAAATATTCATCATTATAATATTTTTGAACCTCCTTGGACTTTCAAAAACCTCTGGTTTAAATAGGATTTCAGTTGGGGTTCACCTCCCAACTTCCTCCCAATATCTTGCATAAAAAAGGGCTCCAGATCCACCCAAAATGGGCAAAATCCATTAATATCAGGCTGAAATCAACATAAAATCCAATAACTATAGGTAAAAACCCACTTTCATAAAATATTGGTGCACCAACCCATTTTCCTCGAGCTCCTGGTCATATGGGATGACCCATGTGGCCACGCGCTAACATTGGCACCCTAGTCCTCCGCCCGACTCCTTTGGAACTTTGCACTTGGTCGTATGCTCCTGGTCCATATGCCCAGATCAGTCGGGCTAGCTCCCTTTTCGACTGGGCTCTAACCCCAAATCCCCCCAACCATCACTTTAAATCATATTCGGGCCAGTTGTTGTAACAAGTGCCATTGTAGCCCAATCAGTCCGCTGGTTGTTCCGCAGTCTTTGGCTTGTGTTGAGGTTGTGTGGTCGAATCCTATGGAGTGAATTTTTTTTTTACCCATCCAGAATTGGCCTCATCCAAGGTGCCACATGGTTCCCTATGATTGGGCCACATGTCGCCTCTGGATTGGATCGTACCAAACCAATCAGCTTGCCTAGTCAGTGTCGTATGACACACATCATGGCTGGAGCTTGTCACGTCATTGCTACCTGTCATATGTATTTCCATGTGTCAAACTGTCACTGGGCCACATCATCATATGGACTTCCATGTTAGTGTCCATACAATCCACGTGTCAAATTCGTATCGTGCCAACTCAGCTTGAAAACTCCAAAAATTCCTGACATGTGTCACCTCCTAGTGTTTCCACTTCAACATACTGATGTCATCATGACATCATGATGAAATCATCTACCACATCATGTTGATGTATTGATAATGTCAGCTGTACGACCTCTAACTGTTGACTTTGAATTTTTTTGCATGTTTGGGAAAAAGTTCAGATTGTCATAACTTTCACATACGGTGTCCATTTTTGGAAAAAAACATACTGTCGGAATCGACACGACGATCTCTATGCAATGACGATGGTTTTGTCTGATTCTAATAACTTAGAATTTTTTTCCTTCTTGGATCCATTTTGGATCATTCCCCCCACTAAGACCTTTTGGTCCTCCAAAAGGATACTAACCAGTCATCAAGCATGAGATAGGCCTCCCCACTTGTTCTTTGTCTTTAAACTCTGTCCTGTGCACCTGTCACATCATAATCAATTGCATAATAACCATGACAACTGAAAGCATATTGTTATTGATTTGAACAAGTGATATTGATTTTGTTCCCTGTAGAATATTTCTTTGCGATCATATAAATAAGGGACACCTAAGACCATTCCACATGTTTCTAGAGGCACCACATCACATATTACTTCATCCACATACTTATATGTAATTGCAAACTTTATGATACATTGCTTTGTTATGGGAAATTTGTAATCTTTGCTTATCCAATTTAGTGAATAAGGTTTGTGATGCATCTTAGTGTTTAATCCCAATTGTTTAATCACTTCCTCTGAAATTAAGTTCGATTGAGATCCACTATCTATCAATGTGTCGATCTTGGTATGTTTGATTATGAACCTTATATGAAAAAATTTAATTCTTGAATCAAAACCATCACTAATTTTACCTGTCAAACCAACTGCTATAATTTTAGACTCATCATCAGAATCATACCCCAAGTTTGTTGGCCATGTTGTTGTTGCAACTTTTTTCCTCCCTTTCCTCTCTTTGAACCACTTCGGTTTCTTCTCTGGGTGAAATTTCCAACAATGTTCATCATCGCGCCCTTCTTTCTTGCAATTATTGGAAGACATATTCTCTTCCTTTACTGTCGCTGAATTTTATTTCCTCCCATTCCCTTTGCCATCTTTCTTTGAAGATGATTCCCCTGATACACTAACTCCAATTTTTCCTGTTTCAATGTATGTTGCTTGGAAATAAACCTCATCAAGATTATTAGGTCCAAACATAAATACAATTTTACAAATATAAGCAGGCAAACGTCCTATATATTTCATAAGAGTTTATTTTGTAGTCAATGAACATCTAACATCAAAGCCATCTTACAAAATTCATCTATATATTCCTGCACCAAATGTCCTTTTCTTAACTCAAGAATTTTCCATTGAATTAAAGCCTTTTCCTTATACCCCAAAGGATAGAATTGTTTTCTAAGTGCGGAAATAAAATCATGCCATGATGGAAAAATCTTACCAGCTTGCTGAGTTCCATGTTGCATCTTACTTTGCCACAATATGAGAGCAATGCCTTCAAGACAAAGCGATGCCAATATGATTTTGGTTGCCTTATCTTTGATTTTTTGCAAATTACAATATACCTCCATATGTGTAACCTGATTATCAAGTTTCTCAGCATTAACTTCACCATCATACATAGGAAAAACAAATTTTACATCAAGTTTAAGTAATGGCATATCATGCTTATGTTTATGAGAATGTTTTATTGAAGAAGTAGTATCCGAACTTGTACTTGAAGAAGAATAATATGGAGGTGAAGAAGGTGAAGGAGGAGATTTTGGAAGGTCCTCTCCTTATTCACTTTTAACTTGCTTTGAATATTCTCCTTGAAAAGGTATCTTTCATTCAAAGTAATCATCATACAACACTTTTACCATCTCCAACATGGCGAAGAAAGTGTTTTGAAACTCTCTTTCGTTTTGAGAAAGTCCTTCTTCTGATGCCATCTTCTCACTTTGAGATGTCCTTTTTCTTGATCCAGTCTTAGGATCACCTTCTACAAGCTCTCCTTCACCATGACTTAGCTTTTCCCCGGTAATCATGCAAACTCAAACAACCAACTGTTAAACTGCTTTGATACCACTTGATCTGAAATGATCTTTTAAAGACTATGGTTAAGTTTATGCATGAGTTGATTTACCACTTAGAAATTAAGAGAAGAAGAATATTCTAATGAAAGAATGTTGCAGCCATCATAATGAATATAGAACATAAAGAAAAAATTAAGATCAACAAACCATAACATCAAGATTGTTAACGGAGTTCGATAAGGTTGCCTATGTCTTTGGGCCTTTGTGTCAGTAGGGAAGGCTTTCTTATTAATATTCAATTCTTCAAAAGTACATAAAAAAGGCATCAAATGTATTACAAACTGGATTGGATATGTTCTGATCGACCTCAATAATCCAACACAACTGATGGCACTGAAAAAGGTTGAGTGTAGCTCCCCAAAATGGCCTCCAAAGTTCATTTCCTCAATGGCTTCCCTGCATAAAAATGGATTAAGATTCCAAGCTCTTCAACATTTTGTTGTTTCTGAACCTCCTTGCACTGTCAAAAAACTTCAATTTAAATAGGTTCAGTTGGGGTTCACCTCCTAACTTCCTCCCAAGATCTGGCCTCAAAAAGGGCTCTAGATCCCCCCAAAATGGGCAAAATCCATTAATATCAGGTTAAAATCAGCTTAAAATCCAATAACTATAGGTAAAAACCCACTTTCATAAAATATTGGTGCACTTGCCCCCTTTCCCCAGGATCCTGGTCATATGGGATGGCCCATGTGGCCACGTGCTAACATTGGCACCCTAGTCCTCCACCCAGCTCTTTTGGAACTTTGCACCTGGTCGGATGGTCCTGGTCCATAGGCCCAGGTCAATCGAGCTAGCCCCCCTCACCGATCGGGATCTAACCCCAAATCCAGCCAACTATCACTTTAAATCATATTCAGGCCAATTGTTATAACAAGGACCATTATATCTCGGTCGGTTTGCCAGTTGTTCCGAAGTCTTTGGCTTGTGTGGAGGTTGGGTGGTCGAATCCTATGGAGTGCAACAATTTTTTTACCCAGCCAACATTGGCATCATCTAGGGTGCCATGTGTCACCTTGTGATTGGGCCACATGTTACCTTTGGATTGGATCGTACCAAACTAGTCAGTGCATAGCCACCCTTCCAGTCATCTTGTCAAGTTAGCGTCATATGACACACGTCATGCCCAAAGCTTGCCACATCATTGCCACCTGTCATTCGTACTGCCACATGAAAGATTGTCACTAGGCTACATCATCATATGGATTTCCACATTAGCATGATGACATCATCATGACATCATGCTGATTTCATTTTCCACGTCATGCTGACATTAGCAGTACGACCTTTGACTGTTGACTTTGACTTTTTTTGCCTATTTGGAAAAAGTTCAGATCACCATAACTTTCAGACACAGTGTCCATTTTCAGAAAAAAAAAAAAAACATATTGTTGGAATCGACATGACGAGCACTACGCAATGGAGATGGTTTCATCAAATTCCAAGAACTTCAAAATTTTGGCCTTCTTGGATCCATTTTGGATCGTAAAAGGCCATCACCTTAGAGTCACCTTAGAGTCTGGAGGGGTTGGGATCTCCCTCTTGATCATGAATCCATGGAGACATGCAAAACAAAGTAGACAAGGGCATGTTCATTTTTTTGGTAGAGCTAGGGCATGCTACTTCTCCTTTCAAATGTTTTCCATCCAATACCTAATTTTCTATTGTGTTAATTCATTATCATGTTAGTGATCATTATATGTTGGGGTCATAGTTGTGTATTATCATGTTAGGGGTCATTAACTCTCGAGATGAATGTGTTTCAAGGGGCTACTATGTTAAATTTATTTTTTTATTGATGATCTTAGTGGAATATGACATAAATGATGCCTTTATTCCATCCACCATTGTCGAAATTTGACAAGCCAAAATTCTATGACTTTGATTGATATGTTGCATAGTTTGAATTTTTGACATTCTACGTTGCTTTAAAATCCCTCAAAAACCCCTAGATCATATTTTTGAAGTGATGAAATTTTTTTGAGGTGATGAGATTGCAATTGTTGGAGTCCTAACAAAAACATGTAAGGAAAATAATAAAAAAATGGGGTGTTTGTAAACCCGTGGCATTTAGAGGTGGTATTCAAATGTGTGAGGAACACTTGGAACTACTAGAATGCACTTATACATGGACCGAATATTACTCCCATGTTGTCACGAAGATCATCCAAATGATATATTTAACCGACATCATAACATAGTCATGTGGGTATTTGGAGTTTGTGGTTCAATGTGTGAGGCACACATAACAACACCTGGGGCACACATAACAACACCTGCATGTACATGTGTGGACTAAAGTGCATCCCCATGTTCTCAATAGGGATTTTCAAATGATATATTTACATAACACCTTAAGGTATTCATTGGCACCTATAGATATCAGTTGAACACATGATGCATGTATAACATTGTAGTGCCCCATTTGTTTCTACTTGCTTGGGAGATTGCATTTTATTATTTGAGGGAATTTGTTTACAAACTACCTAGCTTATTCACTTGTATTATGATGATGATACTAAATCTTTTTTATTATTTGATTAGATTCAAGTGATGATTTTTAATGGGCTCATTTAAATTTTTTTATGATAAAACAAATGGATTAAAAATAAATCGATATGAGGTGACTAATATTGTCATCCATATGATTATGACACTTTGAAATAAACATGTTGGATACATTAAATTGCAAATGGTATTGATGGTTTTCTTAGAGTGAAAAAAAATTCACAAGTGTATATTGACGTGTCATTGCATCAATAGTGTATTGAACTCCATATTGAGTTAGGATATTATGATATGTTATCTGGTTAATGATATTCTTTGAGTTTTGGTATGAAACAACTTGATGTGTTGATTGTAATGTGTAGGAACTTGGAACATGATTGACTATCTGTCTACATATTGGTAATGGGATTGTATGGAAGTGTACAAGGTACCATTAGGAGAGGAGGAACAACATTCATGTTTCCACCTAGTAGCACTCCTTTGTAGTGACCAAGGTTGAAAATATGATGATGCTTTTACATAGAGGTTGCACATTGATGTGAAGGTAGGTTGTTGATTCAATCACTCATGAGGTTTAGTTGAGGGGCGCAAAATAAGTAAATATCTTGATTACTTAGTGACCATTAATTTTTCAACAAGGATGACAAAGGTTGAGTTAACAGGGTCTCAATAGTTGCACCATTTCCCTCACCAAGAAAGTTGGATGATTGAAGGGTATGCGTAAACATGACACCCTTAATATCAGTTATAAGTTGTCAAGTGTAAATTAAAATATAATTGATTAAACATGTGGATTGTATTTAATATGAGATGAATGATCATATAGTTTATGCATTTTAACATAAAGGACAATTTAATGAAATGGATAGTAGTATGATTGAACCCATATAATATTGGATATCTCATAACAAAGAGAAATGAATTAGTTAATTAAAATTCATTAATAAAATAGATACATTTTAGAATGTGCATGAAATAAAAATAAAGTAATTTTAATTAACTAGAAACTAATTAATAGTGCACCCATAAATCAAGGAGAATAAACAAGGACAAGGAATTCAAATTTGAATAGAAGTGTGGGAAAATAATAGTGGGTTGGGAGAAGTTAAAGAGAATTAATAAATAACTAAAGTTGTTGATTAAGGTTGGTTGTCATTGATGTCAACCCTTGAAGAAAGAC
>ML809955.1:22276-36800 GCA_009831015.1 Picea engelmannii | reverse complement strand
GGGGGTTGGAGCCTCCTTCCAGTTGCAGCTGGAAAACAAAGGAAGTTGGTGCTTCCAATGAATGTAATTCTTCAAGACATATAAGAAAAAGCATTCCGTGGTTTTCTCTTGATTTGGGTTTCCACGTAAAACACTAGTGTACTGTGTATGTGTGTGATTGATTATTTATTACTGCTCATTATTGGATAATAATTCTACATTGATATAACATTTGAAGAAAAGGATTATAATTACGTTATTACTGATTCACCCCCCCCTCAATAATCTAACAAAAGTAGACACTACATGTGCACCACTCAAATAGGAAATGAGGAGGAGATCAAGGGGACACCTAAGAGTAAAAATAGGAAATGTGGGAGTTGGGTTAGGTTAATTCATTATTTTATATTTTTAAATCAATGATTACTTGTGTACTTGTGCATATGAGTGACACATGAGTGGGTGAATAATAGGTAATTATTAATTTAGTAAATTATATTTTTTTATGAGATGGACAAGTGTCTTGAGCCATAGAACCTATAAAAGGAAGGATTGAAAAAGAGGACATGAAATTATCGCATCCTAATGTTGGATCTTTGTCATATTACTTAACTTTCTATTGGTGATTGTTAAAGAGTTTAGTCTATTGAAGAGTGTTGTGAAGTATGGATTTTCTTCTCAATATTCACTCTTCTTTTATTTGTTATATTGGTACCTTCTATACAACCCCATTATAGCTTGGGGGTTCTTGGGGAAGAAGAGTTCCCATTAGAGTTGGTAGGGTGGTCAACAGGTGGAAAAATCTCTTATCAACAAATTGATGAAAGGAGAAATACTACAACAAGTTGATGCAAGAAGAAGAATGAACTTCAAATTTAGAATTACTGATGATGGTTCTAGTAAAAAGAGGTATGAAAATATGTTGAATTATTTTCATTTATGATGTTAATTATAAGACATTCTTTATATTTAAATGAAATTGTAGTCCTAAATTTGCATAGCCTTTGAAATTTGTTTAAATTTCTAAATGAGCTTGGTTAATAACATAAACAAAAGTGCAATTTTCCCTTCATGTAATTTAGAATGTGTGCCATTGTTTCTCCATTTGGTTGGACTACAAACTTGATAAAACCCATTGAAATTTCAAAACTGTATTGTACTAAACAACTATTTTTTCTAGATTTAGTGTGACATTGTTTTTACATTCAGTTGGATTAGGAATCGATGAAACTATTCTAGTTGAATCCTTTGGATTCTCACACATGTTCATGGAATATTGCTTGTAGTAGTTATATTATCTATTCAATTATAATTGATGTAAATTTACTAAGTTGAATCTTGTATACTTGTGCACAAGGATGCAATAGTTTATACCTCCATTGGTTTATGAATTTAATAAATGATAATACAATGGTTTATACTTCTATTGGGTTAAGAATTTTATAAATTATACCAGTTGCATCATTGGATTCTTTTGTGTAGCTTTTATCAATATATTTGATTTATGAATTAGGGAAAGGCCTTGTCATTTTGAAATTGTAGCTGAAAACCTTTTGATCTGGAATGGATAGTCATATAATTTGTTATCTATCTTGGTAATTTCTAAGTGGAAAAAATTGGAGGAAGCGATTGGCAGGGCCATTTTAGTGGCAGGTCCTAGTTTGGAAAATTAGGGTCTAGAAACTTCCAGATCCATTTTGAGGCATTATAAATATTTGTTGGATGTTATGGGCTGACCCATGTTCTACCTTAGTTCTACAACAAAACCCTAGAAACCATTGGCCCTTCTAGTAAACTAGAAGGCAACAATGTGCACAGAGTGCACAACACAGTCTGAACCAAGATGACTTATGGGTGACTGGAGGACCCAAATGTCTGTAGTCTTGGAATGGATATTTCTCATGGGTATGTTAGGCATAGTATTATTCTTCTACTTCAACATTCATCAGATCTATCATTCTATCATCATATTCATTCATTCAATAGAAAATAACATATGTATTCTATTGTGCACTATAAATTAAACTTAACAGATTCACGTATTCATTCATTCAACATAATAAACATGGAAACACATAAAGAGACACATTCCACATTATAACACAAGTCTTTACTGTGATTCACCCCCCTGTGTTACATCCACAAAGATATTATGCTTCTTATTATTCTTCATCAAAATATGGCACTGTGCGCATTACATCAAAAGTGTGTCATACTCCGTGACGCTGACCAATGTTGCACCAAGCTCCACAACTTTCGACCCAACCCTCAATTACAACTCAAAACTGACTCCATCTGAACTACAAAGCTCTCAACAAAAACTAGTATTGCGAATTAAACTCAAAAAGACTCAAGACTTCTCTCATATGATAATAAAATATCGGATCAAATACCCTTAGCTACCTCATACATCCTCTATTTATACTACAAACATGGGTAAAAACCATTACATCATATCCCAAAATACCAACACTAGTTTTTCCACATAGAAACTCCTTGCGCATGGTTGGTCTTCATTTGTTGCTTTGAATCAATGCTTCTTCTCCTTATTTCATGACACATTGCTCCCTTTTCCTTATTGCATGCTTCTTTCTCCTCATTTCCTGGTGCACACTACTTCCTTTTTCCGTTCTTTAACAATTTTCCTCGTTTGCTGTATTGTACCCCAAAATAGCCTACTCCAACAGGACCCCACCACTTACCTGTGGCTCATCCCGAGCCACTCAGGCAGTGTGTGCCTCCTGCACCAATTTATCTGATTCTTGGAACTTCTTTGTTAGTTCATCTACTTGTGTCTTCGCCTACACACTCTTTTCTGTCAGGGTCTCCACCACCTGCACCATTATGTGCTCCTTCAACACTTCTATACTTCTCGAGTGCACCTATTCTAGTCTTCCTTTCTTTGTTTGCAACTCTATTATCATTTTTTTTCTTACTCCTTTAGTGGATCCAACTGAGTCCATCCTATATTTGTTTCTCCTTGGATTGTCTTCAATTTTGCTTGCAAATTTTTTATTTCCCGTGCAAGCTTCATTCTCTCCGATATAGGAATTTCCTTCTGCCTTTGTTTTAAGTATTTAACTGTAACATTCAATTTATCTTCCCTTTGATCCAACTACTGGATCCATTCATCTTCTTCTAGTTGAGTCCATATCCACATGATCCTTTCATAGAGTTATGCTACTTCTTTCACCTCCAATACAATGATATCTATGTGTTTTGTTGCTTGCTTCTCTCTCTCTGATATGAACTTTGGAGGGGTATTTGGTGTCATCTTCTCAGCCAATTCTAATATCTCCTTCTTATAACTATCTATCATTCGCATTATCCTTGTATCTTTTCTTCTGCGCTGATTTCTTCTACTAGTGCGCTATATGGAATCATTTTGAACACTTCCTACACTTTCTACTCAATTCTACCAATGTTATTCTTTACTATATATCTCTCAAACTGCACCTGATCAATCATCAACTCTAGTGTCCTCTTTACTTCATTGGCTAGTTCTAGACTTGTCATGTTCATGCAAGCTCTAGATTGGAATTCTTGTGTGATGCTTACTTGTAGTTTATATAGCATTTTCATGGGGATCTTGGACAAAGACAAGTCCAAGTGATCAATGTCTTGTAGCTTATTCTGTGATGTCTCTTCTTCTAACTACAGTATATCCTGAGTGATAAGAAAAATATCACTCTCTGACGCTATGATTTGGATTGTTTCCTATGTTGGGACTGTCTTCTCTTGAACAATATGTTGAGGTTGCACGTTGTCTTTCTAATGTACTGCACTCAATTTAAGATGCACCAAATCTTCCTTCACTTCTAAAAGTTTTTGTATTATCTTCTCTCTTTGTTTCTCTGCATCATCCCATGAATCTGCCACACGGTATTGAAATTTTTCTGCCACCATGTCTGCATCATATTATGTTATTGTGAATTATGGGGCATCTTTGTGTGCCTTCATATTTTTCCTCTTTATTACTACCCGGAACAAGGTTCTCTTATTTTTTGGGGTTTCTGTTTGCGTTCAAGTTGTAGGTATCTCTATATCGGGGATGTCTCCTCCTCCTTGTTCTTCTCGCACAAGAACAATTGTTTCCTTCTAGGTGCTTCCAATAGTCTTCTTCTTCAATTGTGCTCCTTCGTTGGTGGTTCCAGTGTGATCTTTCTCCTACGCGGGTGGTTTTGGAATGGTTTTATGTAGTCTTTGTTTCTTCATCATCATCCTCCCTTCAACATATTTTGTGCGCTCGACAAGTTTTCTAGTGTTTTCTACTGGACTACTGGTTTTCTATGACGTACCAACTTATACTATTTTGTTTCCTTTATGTCCTTCTTTGATTTCACTGGTACTTTCCACTCATCTGACCAATATTTGATAGCCCATTGAACCTCCTCTCCAATGAAGCAGTACCTCATCTACAACCAGTTTGTCTTTGGGTCCTTTTTAGCCTGAATCCATACATTGTACCTTGATTCCTAAAAATTGGCTATGTTCTTATGTTCCTCCACCACTTCTGGTGGGATCCTCCATGTCTCTGCTACCTTTTCCTGTATTTTCTCCAGATACATTGCAAATATGATTTAGTTGTGATTCCTTTATTTTGCAGTTGAAGTGTGCCACAATGTTGCATATTGTGTTGCGCAACACTTTCCTATCATTTGAAAAAACATGCTTTATTTAGGGTGTTTCCATCCCACCAACGCTATAAGTATGACCAACCATGAGTAATGGAATTATGTTCCTAATTATTGGGCATCTTTACAAGCATCCATAAAAAAGTTCAATAGGTATGGACTCCAGCTCAGTAAAGTCCCCTTCGCACACTGCGCAGTTTCTCCTATCACCCCTATTGGTGCCTCCTCCTTGCGACACTTCCTTAGTAATTTGCATGCCATTAAATTTTTTTCTAGCCTTGTCACATGTTCACTGATTCTATTAATCAAAATTCCCCTGGAACCTGTCACTATTCCATATTTTTTCTTCATTTCCTCTGCAAGGGTGTTGTCCTTAGTTTTATCGTCTAGATATTTCTTAGGATTCTCACCATCAGTTCACAGACCTGTGATATGCGCAATTATGTCTACATCGATCGATACAGGACCTTCTAACCATAAAATACCTCCATGTACTAATGCCAATAATTATTTGACGTAGTTATTCACGTCCTTGTTGGATCCAAAATGAGGGATCTACAGTAAGTTCATAATCCATGTGTTGTATAAACTTGTTATCCACTTCTTTGGTTCAAGTATTGGTACTCCTATCGCACTGATCCCTTTGATCTCCATGTATACATGCGACTCAAATTCAGGAAATTTGTCTTTGTTCGCGATGTCATGGTCCGAATACCTCAGTATTTCTACACATCCTAGAATATTAGAGAGAATGGTCACTCCTTCTGGAATGTGTGGTAATACTATCACGACTTCTAATTGTTTTCGTGGTGACCTTTGCACCAAATGTTTTCCCTTTACTTTTCCCATTGTAGTGGATGGCCCTACTTCTTGGTGCACATCCTCTTCTGACTCTCCATTTGACTCTAGCTCACCTGTAGCATCTTCTACTTGCATTTGTTCCTCTGTTTGTGGTGATGTTTCTGTGACGATTCCTGTATTGGTTTGGCCTTTTCCCTAGGCTCATCAGACTCTATTCTTTCCTCGTCCTCCTCATTTTTATGTTGTAGTGCTTCCATACCCAAATACTTTGTAGTAGGGTTATTTTCTTCCATCCTTAAATCCACATACATTTTTTCAGACTCCTGTTCTTCGACCAGTGTTGGGATAGCTGGTTCTGGTGATAGAATCATGTCCACATCCATGATTCTTTCCTATACACTAGGGTTTTGTACTTTTGGTTCTGGTTTCTATGGTCATCTGGTGGTACTGCAGGTTCTCCTCAACATTTGACTGGGTGCTCCAACCTTTGGTGGATTAATACTACAAAGTCTTGAATCATGGTTCTCTAAATCGATGTTGAAACCTTTGGGGATAACTGGTCATTCTATATGTTTGCTCGAATTTCTCTCCTTAGCTCTCATTCACTCCAAGTCACAATGAGGTGTTATTTTCAAGTTTCCTACTTTTATAAGGCTTGTCATTAATGCTCTATCTTACTCCACTTTTCTGTTCACCGCCTTTTACTTTTTCTGACCACTTTCCGTTTTTATCATGTTGCATTTTCATTCTGTCACATTTATTCATTGCACAATATCTTCAATTCGGTCACGCAGTTTTTTCAAGTTATGTCATACCTCTTTCTATGTTATGCCGCACGTTGTAACTTCCCATTATCTTTCTATCCTCTACTTACTTCTTTTTGTCTTATTCTCCTTTTTCCACTTTTTTTTTTCTTTTTCTTCTTTAGCTCCTACTATATACAATATGTACAAGTATACCTTTTTCGCTGTAATTACTAAGGTTTAGTAGGTCCACTGTCCCTATACATTTTCATTCAACTACCATTCACCAGTCCTTGAACTTCCTTGCCTTCTCAATCCTACAGCTTCACAACACCTCCATATGTGACAAACTCTATCCCATATGGTCCTAGCCAATGCATTTTAAACTTCCCTGGGTGCTGCAAGTATTTACCATCATAGAGGAGAACCAGATCTCCCACCTTAAATTTCTTTGTCTTGATGTGTATGTAATGCCATAATTTATCCTTTTATTTATGTACTTCTTGATGGAAACCAACTATAATCCTTTCTTCTTCTAATTCCATTAGTTGAGCAAATATTTCCTTTACTGCACCTCTTTTTGTCATCTCTGTAATCGCTGCAATGCACAAACTTGGTATCAAATACTCCAAGGGAAATACTGCTTCATGTCCATACACCAACCTGAAATGTGTCTACCCTGTAAGGTTCTTGAATGTAGTTCTATAATCCCATAACATTGTTGGTACCGTCAAATCCCAATCATCCATTTTCACATTGCAAAACTTTGTCAAGTCATTCTCCAATATTTTTTTAAATGCTTCCATTGTTCCATTAGCTTGAGGATGATAAGGAATGCTCTTCTAATGATGTATCTCAAACTCTTCAATCATTTCTTGGATTGTACTATTGATGAAGTGAGTCCCCTGATCACTCGTCAAAATTTTTTGGCATCCAAATCTTGTCACTATCTGTTCAAACAAAAATCACGCTGCAATATTTCATTATTGTTGCCTCAACCCATCTAGTTAAGTTTTCTGTCATTGCAATAATATATCTTTCCCCTGATATTCTTACCGTTGGATTAATTGGTCCTATAGAATCTACTTCCCATTTATCAAAAACTTGAAAAGTTACCTGATGTCTCAATGGCATCTCATCCCTCCTAGATGGATTTCCAAACCTTTGATAGACATCACAATTTTGACAATATTCCTTTGAATCCTTGTGAACTGTTGTCCACCATAATCCCGCGCGCAATATATTTTGCATGGTATCTTTCCCTACATAATGTCCTCTAGCTACGCCTTCATGTGCCTCTGCTAATATAATAGTCCGTTCATTCTCCATTACACATCTCCTCAAAATGTTATCTGCACCAAGTTTGTATAAATGACCTGCAATCAATTGATAATCTGCTTCTCTAACCACTAAATTTTTCTTCTGCACAGTAGTAAATTCCTTTAGGGAAAATACTGTACTCAAGAACTCAATAATGTCAACAAAATACTCATCAACAATCTGTACTGAAAATAAATGTGCATTAGGGAAATTATCCTCCAAATTGATCGGTTCTTATCCATTAGTAATCCCTGATAGATGATTCTGTCCTGCATTCAATATTCCAAGCTTCACCACAACTTCAAAGTCAAATTTATGAAACAACAGTAACCATATACATATTCTCCCCCCCAACACTAGCTTATTGAATCAATATCTAAGAGTAGAGTGGTCTGTAAACATATTAAAGTGTTGGCCTAACAATTAAAGTTTGAATTTCTGCAATGCATATACCATAGCTAAGCCTTCTCTTTATGTAGTATTGTAGTTCTTCTATGAATATTAAAACTTCCTACTTGAAAATTCTTTGGGGTGATCTATATCACCTTCTCCTGGATATGTCAATACTACTCCAAGTGCTATTGAAGATGCATCCACATGCACATGAAATTCCTTTGACCAATATGGAAACACTAAAATCGATGCAGTCACCATCTTCTCCTTCAAAATATCCGATCTTTGTTGGCATTCATCATTCCACTGATATTTGATGTCCTTCTTAAACAATTTGTCCATTGGCATAGTAATTTGTGCATATCCCCTTATAAACTTCCTATAATACCTTGTATGACCAAGTGTACTCTTAAACTAACACACATACTTCAATGGTGGTAAGTTAACTATGAAAACAATTTTGGCAGGATCAACCAATAGACCATGTTTACACACCACACGCCCTTACAAAATACCAAAAGGTGCACTAAAAATACATTTCTTAATGTTCAAGGAGATATGACACTATCTACATCTGTCCAACATCAATATTAGTACTTCAACATGATCCTTCAATAATATAAATACTATCCAATCATCTAAGTAAACTTCCAAAAACTTATCAACAAAATCCTTAAAGGCTGCAACTACTACTCTTGAAAAAATTGCAAGTGGATTCTTTAACCCAAATGGCATCATTGTATATTGAAATGATCCCCATTATGTAGCAATTGTTTTCTTGTGTCTATATTATGGTGCTATCCTAATTTGATGACATCCTAAAAACCCATCTGTAAATGAATAAGATTCTTTCCCTCCTACATTATCTAACACTTGATCTGTAAATGGGGCAGGGAAAGGATCATGAAAACAAACATCATTCAATTTCCTCAAATATACACAAATCATGATTCCCCCCTGCTTATTTTCCTACACTACCATAGAGATAATCCATTCAGATCCTTCCACAGGTTCTATGACACTGGCCTATAAGATCTTGTCAATTTTTGCCTTCACTTTCTCCTTATATATTGGATTCAACCTGTAAGGTCTCTGCCTTATAGGTATGAATTTTGATCAAAGGGATCTTCATCTCTCCAAGTTATCCTACTACCCCTTTAATTTATGAAAATGTCACTGGAAACAAGTCACTATACTCGCGCAGTAACTCTGTTATGCTCTCCACTGTCTAGTTGTCCCATTAATGTCCAATACTTCCCATCTTTGGATTTATGTTGTTCCAATATTTACCTTCTTGATATTCAAAGGTGCAGTATAATCTTCTAATTCTAATTGTGGTCCTTTTACTCCTCTTTCCCCTTCAACTTAATATGGGATCTGGATATTGTGTGTGTTTTGTTCTGCTGGGTCTTCTTCTTCGACGACATGATAATAGTGTAATAATTGTCTTGCAATCTGTCTAGTCTGATTCTGATATGCTGTGACTATTTCAAATTCGAGTTCTTCAAATATCCTATCTCTTATCACCTTCAACACTGTATCTATTTCTAGACTCTCATGCTCGAAGGAAAATGTAAACACAAAATTCTGCTACATTTCTTCCCAATTGGCAGTTTCCCTATGTTGTTCCAACTCTGTGTACCATTTCTTTGGAATGCCTTCTAGTGTGTGAATGAAATGGTGTGGCCATTCGTCTAGTAATATACATTGAACCAAGCACTTATCTATGTGTTCTCTGGGTTATCCAAACCCATCATACTTCTCCAAATATATTTTCTCCCACTTTGAACCAAATCTAATGCGCAAAAACCTTTTGCATTAGTACCAGTTATTAATATTCTCTTTATGTGTTCCCCACCATCGTGCACGTGTTTCTTTCAATTCTATATCTAGTACAAGTGATCTTTGATTTTCCATTACTTCTAACTCAAACTTCCTTAGAAATTCTTCTAAGTCATTTTGAGCATAAAAGTAGGAGGTTCTCTTACCTCTGAACCAATCCACCTTAGCATGCGCATCATTCTGGTACATCTTCGGGTAGATAATTCATGTAATCACTGCTGTTAGTTCTCTAGTCCTATGTCTGAGTCTAAAGCACCAAAACTAATACTCCTCCAACTGATCATTCCATCTACAGTTGGGTTGATGTAATCCTCTTCCCTCATGGTAGTTCTGTAGAGCTGGTTTATGTCTTTTGTAAGGAAATTTTCTGTCGCAGTCTCCACATACCTTCCTCCTTCTGAAGGATCTAATGGTGCAATAAAATTTTATTCTCATGATTCAAAGATCACATTCCTGGTCTTCAAATTGATAATAGTCTCGTTATGAAAAGCTCAATCAAGACCCAACATTGTTGGATATGGTGAAGTGTTATCTACTATGTCAATGAATTCAAAGTTTGTCATGGTGCACACACCATCTAGATCTACTGGTATGCCCCTCAATCTACCAATTGGAGCCACTCTATGTTGATTTGCTAGCTTCAAATAAATAGGTGAGTACCCCAATGTAGGATCCCCCATATCTTCCCATGTCTTATTTGGTAGAACATTTACTTCATACCCTAAGTCTAATATAATATCCCCCATATTGAAATCTCCAATGTTTGCATTCAAACTAAATTCCCTACTTTTTCTTCTCTTCTTACAGACCTGGTTAACTGTCTTTACTCCTTCTTCCCTAGAATTGCACTTTTCTAATAGATTTTGTAACACTTGTAGAGATGAATTATCATTCAATAGCTTCACACAAGATACCAAAAAAATTCTTAAATTATTGACCTTTTCTATAGGCTGGTATTTGTTTTTTTGATCAAATAAGGGAGGCATGCCATACATTGGTATCTCATCTACTAGCTTTGTTCCTGAAGTTGATGCAATGTTCTCCTTCAAAATTTCTTGTCTTTCTTCCTTGAATATTTCCTTTTCTTTGCGCACATCAAACTTCTGTTCAGATGTTATATTCTTTGTTACCCACTAGTGTTGATCCTGGTCCTTCTTTGCTGCATCTTCTCCTGTCTTGGCTCCACCTCTAGTAACTATATGGATGTTCTTCCCATCCTCTTCTCTATTTTTCACAACAATCCATTGTAAATTATGATTATTCTAGTTCCTCTTGTCTTGTATCTTTTTCAATAGTGTCATACAGTATTTGGTCTCATGGTCTACTACGCGATAATACATACATGCCACAAGTGGCTATGGACAATCTCTTGCATAATGTCCAGGTTTTTGACAGTTATGACATACTATTGGTCCTATTCCACCTCCAAATCCTCTTCCTCCACGACCTCCTCCTCTAAATCCTCCTATATTTCCTTGATTATCTCCATGCGATGTATTGTATTGAGGTTCCTGATTATACTATGGCTATGCATTATTGTACTGCAGTTGAGGTTGAAACTGTTGCGCATTGTTAAACCGTGGTTGTCCTTGAAACGATTGTGCGTTATTGTACTGTGGTTGTGCTGCAAACTGTTGCACGTTATTATATCGCGGCTACTGTGTAGGTTGTCATGTAATTAATTAATCCTGCACCCTATAATTATATGGAATCCTTTCCTTCATTATATACAAATTTCTACAATCCTTGTCTTCATGTCCAACTGACTTGAAAAAATTACAAAATGTAGTCTTGGGCACTGTCTGATACTTCTGCATCATGGGATAATGATAAGGATCATGTCCAAGTGTTTTACATATCTCAAACCATGGTCCTCCTAAGGATAAAGGATTTGACATACCTACTCCTATATACTATGCAAATGTTGGACACTCATTCTTATGATGCCCTTCTATTCTTCATAATGTGCACCAGACATCTTCCCTCTTCTTCTTACCCTTGTTCTGAATTAACCAGAATGTCAGGTTCTTCAAATCTACTCTCATATCTTCCACAATTGGATCTATATGCTTGTATTGATTTTCCTCCAATTGCAAGGCTACCCGCAGAGCCTTAGCCTGGCTCTAGAATTTCTGATGTCTCAAAGGATACTTCAAGTGTGGAAAAAATGAGTTAAAAAATAAATGTCCATCCTGCATATCAATAATATGGTACTTAAAATTACCTTTCAACCTTTTGAACTTCTGATCATTCTCCCATACTGACACACGTTCCTTTTGTTTAATCTCTATCACCTCGTTCATGAACTGATCCTTTGAGATTGGTTTCTAAAATTCATTGATTAATTGCTTCTTCACATTTGCAATAATTTTGGGTGCTCCCGTTGGGTTGTTTACTGCGAGAGCCATATACTAGTCTAATGTGCGGTCTCTGAATGTGATTTCCAACTGTGCAAACTTTGTATCTTCATTTGTAATCTGCTTGGATGCCCAAATATTATCACAAATGAAAATATACTTTTTTGGGTCCTCCGAGCCTTCTCCTCGAAACTATTGTAACCTAATAGTTGGATCTACTCTTTCCATTGTGAAATTTTTTGTGCTACCTCTTCCACACGGTGTAGATACCTGACTACTGCTTTCTCATCTTATACTTCTACTTGAATTTACACTGGACCCACGTCCTATAAAAATCCTTCTACCACTAATCACTTGTTGGTTAACTGGTTTTTCTTCTTCATATGTCTTAGTCACACATGGGGTTGTGGGTTCCACACTAATTCAGATCTAGAATGAAGAGCCTTCTTCTGCACCAGATCCTTGACCTCTGGTTTTCCTCTCATATTTTGCGTGCATGAATTCCTCAATCTTCCTTGTGGTGCAGAGATCCTCTACCTCTTTCTCATCACTTTCCAAGCCCTCTCACTCGACTACTTCCCTCTTCTTACTATTGATCTTATATTGGTAGGGTTGTCCGCTGCGCGTCACTCCCGCTCTGCTCAATATATCCTTAGTTTGTTCCTCATCCATCATGATGAGGTCCATTGCTTCCTTCTTCTAGCCTCTCTCCAGAGCCTTCTCCATATCTAAAATCTTCCTTAGTTCTTCCCCCAGTTCCCCCATGCATGTAGAGTGATTTAACTATCTGAATCCATTGTCATCACGCCTTTATAATGCAATAAGATTTTGATTGATGTGTAAAGAGAGCTAATGTAACTTCCTCTAGGTCCCTTCAATAAATCCTTCTCTACAATAGTATATGACTTCACTATATCAATTGAAAACTCAGTAATAAACCCTGCCATAATACTATCTAACCAGAAATCCACTACATGCGTGAATTTATTATTAACCATTTCCAACTACACAATGTTCTCAATAGTCCACTCTACTGGTCTAATTTGATTGGTGGGATGAATTTCCTTCAACCTCAATATCCACTCTTGTAACAAATCCAGGAAATAACAGAAAAAATCTTCATTCAAATCAGTAAACACATAACTCTGTAAGTACTGGCATGATGTATACTTGGAGATTCTATTTTCTTTCTGCGTAAATTTGAGCTGCTTTGTCTCCAAACTTCTTTCAATATCCTACTTAGTAGGATTCCATGACCTGAAAATCCATTTATACCACTGCATTTTATTCACTTTCCTTCTCATCAGATCCCTTCCAGGTTGTTCTTCTAAGTTCCAACCAACAACATAACCATTTGTTGGATGTTATGGGTTGACTCGAGTTCTACCTTAGTTCTCCAACAAAACCCTAGAAACCATCGACCCTTTTGGTAAACCATAACAAAACACTGTGCACAGAGTGCACAACTGTAGTCTCACCTGAGTGTCTACATTCTTGGAAGGAATATTTCTCATGGGGATGTTAGGCATAATATTCGTCTTCTACTTGAACATTCATCAGATCTACCATTCTACCATCATATTCATTCATTCTACAAAAAATATCATACTTATTATATTGCGTGCTGTAAATTAACCTTAACATATTCATATATTCATTCATTCAACACAAAAAACATAGAAACACATAAAGAGACACATTCCACATGATAACATAGGTTTTTATCGTGGTTCCCCCCTGGGCTACGTCCACAAAGATCTTCTGGTTGTTATTATTCTTCATCAAAATATGGTGCTGCACACATTACATCAAAAGTGTGTCATACTCCATGAGGCTGACCAGTGTCACACCAAACTCCAAAACTTGCGACCTGGCCCTAAATTAAAACTCAAAACTGACTCCATATGCTCTCCACAACTCTCAAACAAAAAATAATACTACAACTCAAACTCAAAAAGGTTCTAAAAAAGACTCAAGAATTCTCTCATATGATAATACAAGATAAGATCAGATACCCTTAGATACCTCATACATCCTTTGTTTATACTACAAACATGGGTAAAAACCCTTACATCATATCCGAAAATCCTATGTAACACCCTGTTTCCCCAAAATTTGTAATTAATCCTAATACAGGAATTACCATGCTAAAGCATGATGAAAATGTGAATGTATGATGTGAATGGACCTTATGAAGAAGGTCGATGAATGAAAATAATGTTATGAATTTATATTGCAGGACTGCTGAGAGGGGATGTGCAGAAAAAGAGACCATGATGGCGGTGGAAGGCACCTGGAAAGGTGGCACTAACTTCCACCGAGAATTAATACCGTATTTCGACTCCACTGGCCCAGAGAACCAAAAGTGGCTTGCTGGCCCCAAATTTAATGTCTCGCAAGCTGGTAGGCGGACGACTTGATGAGGGATGGGATGGTGAACAACCCATCCGTAAGG
>ML809955.1:0-15577 GCA_009831015.1 Picea engelmannii | reverse complement strand
ATATGTACATAGAGAATCTAACAATTTGTTTGGCTGATTGAGGAATGAATTACAGGAAACAAAGGGTCATGGATATGGCAGTGAGGTAAGCCCATAGAAAAGACCGATTACCTGCTGGGCCAAACTGCAAGAATGGTATTTCCTTTTGAGGAAGTAATTTAATCATTTAAGTGTGCACAATTCTGATATTGTTATGACGATGTGGTAAAGGTGCAACTAAATGTGTATGCATGGAAAAGCTAACAAGTTGTTTGGCCGATTGAAGTTGAAAGTGCAGGAAGCAAAGGGGTCTTGGATATGGCAGCATTGTAAGCCCATAATGAAGCCCAATTTCCTACTGAGCCAAACCATTATGGGGAGGAAAGTCCCATAATTATGAATTTGGTTCCTGTGCGGATTAAAAAAAAAAAAATCCCTTGGAAAGAAAGATGAAAATTATGATGGCTCTTGTGAGCTATTGAATTGGAATTTTGCATCCTACGGGTACATCAAGGAGAACGATGAGCATGGATAACAAAATTACCATGTGGATACAAACCCAAGAACTGCACAGATAAGTATTGTGCTAAGAATAAAAAAATTTCCTTTTCTTTTGAAATTTGAACATCAGTAAGATGTTTTTGCACAAAATTGTGAATTAATGTGCTTGTTGTCCAAGAATTAACGAAGGAAGATGATGAATATCAAGACTTCTAAAATGGTCGAATAAGAAAGGCATGACGTGTGTTTTGAGAAAGAACACCGAGGACGTTGTTCCTTTAACGGGGAGGGAATTGTAACACCCTGTTTCCCCCAAATTTGTAATTAATCCTAATACAGGAATTACCATGCTAAAGTATGATCAAAATGTGAATGTATGATGTGAATGGACCTTATGAAGAAGGTCTATGAATGAAAATAACATTATGAATTTATATTGCAGGACTGCTGAGAGGGGATGTGCAGAAAAAGAGACCAGGATGGCGGTGGAAGGCACCTGGAAAGGTGGCGCTAACTTCCACTGAGAATTAATACCGTATTTGGACTCCACTAGCCTGGAGAATCAAAAGCGGCTCACTGGCCCCAAATTTAATGTCTCGTAGGCTGGTAGGCGGACGAATTGATGAGGGATGGGATGGTGAACCACCCATCCGTAGAGCTGTCAGGCCTGATCGACGCGAGGGTAATCATGCCAAACGCAACCTTGCAAGAGGATAAGGCGAATGGAAGAAGCGATTGGAGGGGGGCAGATTCAAGAGGAACTCTGGCTTTATGCAGAGTGAGTGATAGCAGAGAGGAAGGATTGCAACCTTCACTCCTGGTCACTAGCAGATAGAGAGATGCAATCTCAGAGCATCGTGGTCTCAGCTCGGGGGTGGCTAGTGGTAAATCCGCTGGGAGTCGCCACGCCTACAGTTGGGTGGAAATGAGCACCCATCTCAGTAGTTGCACCCACTTCTGGTGTTATTTCTGATAAGTGTTTTACATATTTTATCTTGAAATTCATATACTTATATATATATATATATATATGCTCATAGAACTGTGCAATTGTGAACGATTTCAGTGTAAGAATGTTTGTGCAGTGTTTGATAAGAATGAATAGATATATGCTTATAATATAGGAAACCATGCATGACTTACGTTGATAAATGAATCTAATTATGCCTAGGTTGAACTAAGTTAGGCTTCCAGCTCGTTCTCGGGAAGCCGTTTACCCTTATCTGTCTCCGAGAATGCTTTGGTATAGATCTCTTCATAGAGACTCCCTCCTTGGAAAGGTTTACCAAGAACCTGGAAAAAGTACTTGAATATGCAAGTCTTAATAACCCTGTACGAGGAGGAATGAACCTCTTAAAATTCCAAAGTAGTAGTGTAGGGATATCGAATCAATGGATGAGACTCCATCGGGAGATCTGTGGTCACTCCTGACCATCAGATCAGAAGGAGTGGAAGAAGTGTTAAGGGCCTTAACCTTGATAGGTGGTGATCGACGGATGAGATTTCGTCGAGAAATCTGCGGTCCCCCACGACTATTAGATTAGTAGGAGAAAGTAGGGTGTTAAAGGCCTTACCACTTGGTTTACTGTATCTTCGTGGGTAGTGAAGAGTTTAGGACCGTAGATCCCCAAGGTCCATGAGAAAATTTGGATCGTTGATCTTTCCACACCCACGAAGTAGTGGAATAATGTGTGAGGTGGGATAGATCTGAGCCGTCAGATATTGAGCAGATACTCGTCAGCCGTCGGATTTGACAGAAGTTGCACGAGGATTAAGCTCGTGAATAGAAAGAAAAATCCCAAAAGGAGGGTTGGCTCATCGAAGTTTCACGTATCGGGAAATCGGAAGTCTCAATGGCATGAGATTGGGAATCTCCGTGGGAAATTACCTGGAAGTGATCTGGGCCGTCCATCTGAGAGAGGACGCATGTCACGCGATCATCCATTCTGGATATCCGGGCACTAGACATCGGGATATCGACATTCGGGAAATCAGAGTTCCTTAGGTCGTGAAAGTTGGGACATCAGAAGTCTCGAAAACGTGAGGAGCGATCTGAACCGTCCATTCACTTGGGACGTGTGTCGGATATCTGAAGGGGAGTTGGAGTTCGACATTTTGCGAGTCTTAGAGACAAGGCGTCCAGGACATGAGAAGTCACGAAATCTCGATAGTTAACCAGGACCGTCCATCAGAGGAGGATGCGCGGCAGCAATCGGAGCCGTCGGAGAAAGTCCCGACAGGAAGTTGTCTATCGGCATTTGGGTCAGTGGGATATCAGGAATACCGGTGACAAGGTGTTTATGCAATTCGAAATCGCGAAGTACGAAACCCCGATGAGGAGGAAAGTGCCATTGCGGGCCAACTGTCAGCATAGTGGAGAATCAAGATTCGAGGGATCGACAGTCCCGTGGGCAAATGTTTTTCGACATTTGAAACCCCGAACCCCAAGGGGGATCAGGGACTGTTGATCTAGTAGACGACCACGACCGTTGATCAGGCTATAGGCAGACTGTAGTTGCTAGCTGTCATCATAGTAGGGAGTCGGGATTCGAGGGATCGCGAACCCTGAGGACGATTTCATATTGACGTTGAATACCCTGAATCCCTGATAGATGAGATGACTACGGTCATAGGGATAGTGATCATATGGTCCAGGGGCCTAGCGAGGGGAGCTAGTGCGTAAAGAGCGCGTCGGGATTCGGGGAATCGCGGATCCTGAGGACAAGTGCATTTTGGCACTTGAAAGTCCGAAACCCTGATAGGAGGATATAAGGATGCAGTCTTATGAGAGCGGTCATATGGACCAGAAGGCATAGCCAGGAGAGGCTAAGGCTGGAAGAGAGCTCATCGAATATTCGGGAGCTCTGTGATCGAGAGTCTGGATTTTCGTGACGATAAACCCCGATGAACATAAGAGATTCTTTCGGAGGATCTCAGGGTCTGTAATGACAGTTAGATGTGGAAACAAGACGTTAACTTAAGACAGGACGTGGTTATTCTTTAGGAGAAGTGGCGAGTAGATCTGGATGGCCAGAGTCCACCCGCCCAGATCTACGGCTCAGGATGCATTTCGGAGCCCCCTTGCCATTCTACCTTTAATAGGGGGGGGGGGTCTGGAATTGGACATGCAACTCTCGAACGGTAGAGATTAACTCATCCTGATCAACGGTTCCCAGGTGGATTCCGGACCCCCCTTGCCATTCTGCCTTTAATTGGGGGGGGGTCCGGAATAGTGTGGCGTGTGAAGTGGGGCCCCTCCCTGTCATGACGACCACCGTGTCGCGTTTCCCTCTTGCCACCTGTATGCCACCTAACCACGCAATGGGGCATTTCTCATTGCCTATTCTCTACCCTTGTTGAGGTTTGTTCCTATTGGCCATTCACTGACCCCATAGGGATTCATCCCCATTGGTCGCTCGCTAGCCCTGCCGGGGTTCGACGGTTGAAGATTCAAATGTTTGGTCATTACTATAGCGCCGAAGCATGAAATAAAAAAGATGTTGTGTTCAAATTGAACCGTGAACGAAACCCACGATCACATGGGAACGGAGAAGGAGAGAGAAAGAGCCAACATACGCTGGGCCTCCATGGTTATTTAGGGGTTTGAGTCCGACAGAGGACAGAAAAAATTTGATTTAGGTAGCGGGTATGTTACATCCTAACCCTAGTTTGTCCACATAGTAACTCCTTGAGCACGGTTAGTCTTCATTCCTTTCTTTGACTATATGCTTCTTATCCTTATTTCCCTACACTCTACTCCCTTTTCCTTCTTGCACATTGCTTTCTCCTCATTTCTTGGTGTTCGTTTCTTCCATGGTCCATTCTTTAACTATTTTCCTTGTTTGCTGCACTCTACCCCAAAATAGCTTGATCCAACAATATTGTTTTTGCGTTACAACATTTTTATATTGTGATTACACCCTCAATGTTGATCTACACACCGAGACCTTTCCAACGATGTGAAAATCGCCTCAATCAGATCTCATATGCGAAAGGTGTGCCTCCTGCAAGTTGACCTACCTTGTTTACCACCATGGTATGAATGGATGCCACATCAACCCCCATCACTCACACTTATGGGGATAGCCATGTGTGGAATTTAAAGAATATTCTCGAAGCTCCAAACCTTATCAATAGTTGAGGGTTGAGGATGAAAAACCCTATCCATAGACGACTATTGAGCTATGTTAATTACCGAGCCTCTAGAAGGAGAGAGGATTCCATTTTTTAACATTGTATTTGTTCCATAGTTTAGAAGAGCATCTAGGAGTGGTATTTTAAGAGCATAACTAAGGAGGAAAATATTTCACAGTAGCCATATAGGCCATAGTGTCAAATACAACTCCATAGTAAGTTCCTCTTTATTTGTATTTCCATTTCCATAACTGAAGAAAAGAGAGCAAAGCATAGGCCTCACATTCTAGATAACTTTTCTCCCATATTTGGTTTTCGAGGACACATCTTGTGTAATTTTACTGTCCTTTCATTTTCATATTCTATTATTTTCACAAATATAAGAAAAAATAGTAATTAATTAATCTAGGATCTAAGGAAAATTAGTTTGCATAGTCTAAGATTTTAGAATTTTATAAGATCTATTGGGACAAATTGTGCCAATGGAATATAAATGGCAGTTTACAAATGATATTGGTATTAGATAAGTTTTCTTTGGTGTATTTTTGGAAATTTGCAGGTTCTGTGAATTGGATTAAGAATAAAGTCACATAACCCTAGCCATGGCGAATGAATCTTCTCACGACAACCCTTGAGATCCAAAAGAAAATATATTTGCAAGGCTATAAGAGAAATTCACTGATATCTCTCACAATATGACCCTCCTCATGGTGACTCTAGAAAACAAGCTCAGATTGTTTAGGAAGGTTGGAGGCTCTAACTAAGATATCGAATCAAAGAGGAAACTGGGAGAAAATAAAAACCTAGAAAAAGATTTGATGGAAGAGCCCAAGAAAGTAAAACCAATTTCCAGTGCCATTACCCCTTCATAGTCCTTATTTAAAATGGAAGTGAAAGTGGATATCAAGCCATACCAAGGTGAGATTGATGTAGTAAAGTTGAATAATTGGTTGCAATAGTTAGAGGTATATTTCAGTGTCCACCAGATAGAAGAAGAGAAAAATATTTTGTTTGCTAGAATGAAATTAGAGGGACATGCATTAACCTGGTGGGAAATTCACACAGAGACACTTAGGCTGGAGGGTGATCTGCCAGTAACTAAGTGAGAGGATTTCAAAACCATCATTATGTACTAGTTCTATCCTATTGGGTATGTAGAGGATCAATGGATAAGTTGGAATTACTTTAGGAAAAGGTAGGGGTAGAGTATGCAAGAGTACACCACCAAATTCGGGAAGATGACTATCATGTTGGGTATCTCTCCCAAGAAATCATATGCAATCCTTAAGTATTTGGGGGGTATACACAGTCATTTGTGAAAGAAGTTGTACTCCTCAAGTATTTAGGGGGTATACACAATCATTTGTGAAATAAAATGATGCTCTTTAAGCCTGTGTGCAAGAACATTATCTAGAAAATATAGGCCACTAAAAAGGACAACAAGTGGTTCCAAATAAAAAGAGCACCAAGACTCTTCCAACGAGGGAAATAAGAAGTGGAAAGGGAAAGATAAGAAGATGAAAACTGCTACACATCAATGGAAGGATTCAAGTAACCACTGTAACCATTGCAATATCAATGGTCGCATTAAAGAAAAGTGTTGGAAAATAAATCTAGAGTTGAACCCTAAGAATTGTAAGAATGATTCCAAGAGAAGAACCTTCTAGACACATATTCAATAAATTGAGTAGAGAGCAGCTTAGATGTGTATGAGAATATTTCCTGCACTTTAGTGAAAAAGGAGGTGAAACTGAGTGGCCTTCATCACAATGAAGAGAAGGAGATGACAAAACTATTCCATATCAAGATCCAAGTCGGGAAGACCAAGGTAGATTCTCTATTCAATTCTGGTTCACATGCCAATCTCATAGCATCTGATCTAGTTAGTAATATTGGGTTGGAAGTTCATGATCATCCAAGCCCATACCCATTAGGGTGGGTGAATTTTGGCACAGGGGAAAACCCAGGGTTAAACGCTTCAACAACGCACCAACAAAACCCTAACTACCGACCATGTCGGCAACACCTGCGAAGAAGATGGATTCTCAACCAAGGTAGAGGCAGGGGGGTTGTAGGACTCAAGTGTCTACAACTTAGCTGCGACACATATATGTGATTACAACACTTAACAAAGCACTTATCTAATCAATATGCATTATTTCGTAACTCCTATTCACATCACAGACTAAACCCTACTTACAGAACAACGTAGTAATGAGAAGATCACACACTTCCAATCATTTAGCACATAGCATTAACTCAGATGGAGCACTCATTTACCATACTAAGCATCCATACATCTATCTAACATATATAAAGGTCAGTGCACTAAGAAAATAAACACATAAACAACATAAATAACATTGCACAAAGAACCTCAACACAGGATATATGTGGTTCACCCCAGTGTGGGGCTACGTCCACCAACTTCTTCTTCTTCTTCTTTATTAATCTTCTTCAATATTTTACAACCATATACTACTGTGCACAGAGCTACAGATTCCAATTCCATAGAGGACATGAGATCTGCACGTAGCTCGCCAGACCCTCCTTCCCAGAAATAGGTCAAGGCACAGAGCCAATTCCTTATTAGCACAAAGCCTCTTACAATCACTTGCACTTAGCTAGCACTTTACATATTCTTGCACGAAGCCAACTTGTACCAGCTTCAATCTAATTCCTATATACTTATTTATACATTACAAAAACATGGGTAAACCCATGGGCCGACATCCCATACCCATTACATAAACCCTAAAATCCCAAAAAACCTACAAAACAAGCGAGATCTCGCGATCTCCGCTTCGCCTGGGCGCTCCATCTTCGAAGAACTTGTCGAAGTCCCCAAAATGGTCAAACACGACCAATGTTCTCTCAAAACTTGGTCGAGGGCCAACATGCCCCCAACACTCACCTGTGACTCGTCCCGAGTCACTTCGATTTGGGCAACACTACTTCAAAGGCCTCAAGCTTAGCTCAAGCTACCTCGAATTGCTTCTTTACTAGAGCCTCCTTCTCGACGAACTCCTAAATTACTTTCTCAGTGACAATCCCCTCTAGGTGTTGTTCCACTGTTGCAACCACATGTTCCAGCTGTGAGCCTTTCCCTTCAATATCTTCAAAAAGCATGCAGGCTTCATCCTGTAGGGGCTGGAGTCTTTGTGTAACCTCCATAACTTTGCTCTGGATGGCAGTGATCTACTGCTAGACTACGCATTGTTCCTGTGATCTCTTCATCTTCTCAACTACAATAAGCATCATCATATGTGCTTGCAGGGTGGACGCCTGCTGCTTCACCTCCTGGAGCTGTGCTTCCAATTTCCTTAGCCCTAGATCTTCTGCAAGGTGCTCATAGGTCTACGCACTTTGATCACTTAACTTTTTACACTCTGAAGCCAATGCCCTGATTCATTCTATTGCATTCTTGGCAACTTCTTCCCTCTGATCGCGCACTTCTTTTGGAGTGCTCGATATTGCTTGGATTTCTAGCTCCATTACTCTTTCTTGAAGCTGCTGAATGGATTCGACGAGCTTCCCCACTTGCATCTCAATTGAATCTGGTTCCTCCTATACCAAGCTTGGAACAGAGATAAGTTCTCTAGTTACTCTCTCTTTGACCACAGTCTTCTCTGCAAGTAGCTAGTCTTTTTATTTCTGCATCTTCTCTTTGTCCTCCTCAGAAATTTCCCTAATTTCATCTTTCTCTTGTTGCGCAACTCGAAGTTTCTCTAAGGCCTCTTCCTTTTCTTCTTGGGCTCGATGAATCAGAGCATCTGTCACATATGATAACCTTCACAATTGGGTGGGCTCATCCCCCAATTCTACACTTTTGCCTGAAGATGGTGTAGTAGGCACTACACGGCTCAAATGAATAGCTTGCTGGATTTCCTTGAGCTCCTTCTCTATTCTGTCATACATCAATTCCTGCTTTGCTCCCTGTCTCTGCAAGATGTCTTCTAAAGCATCCTCTATGGCTGTGATGATGAGATCAATATCATTCACTGTGAGCACATTCTTCGACTAAGGCTTGTTGGTGCGGGCCTTCTTTCTGGCTGAAGGTTTCTCCGCGGAAACCCTCCTCTTCTGTGATGCTTCTGTTGTGGTGAGGGGATCCTTCGGCGGTGTGGCTTCACGTTTGTATTGATTTTCTTCATATTTTCCTCCTTTCTGTTGGTTCACTTTGTCTCCTCCTCCTTCTGCAGGTGAGTCAGGCCTACTTTCATCTAATTCCCTGTCCTCCTCATCAGTTTCTATGTCTTGGAATTCATCCTTTTTCTTCTTTTTCTTTGCGCTGCTCTATCCGTCATACTCAGTCTGGGTGACCAAAGGGCTTCTGATGATGTCAAGGTCAGAGAGTTTGACATCTTCGACCAATACAAGGAATTCTACTGGCCATTCCTTATTGATCTCTACCATGTCTTCATCGGTCAATTTATAGTAGGACTGTAGTTCCTCCTTACTTTCATCCCTTCACATGGTGATGTAGATGTGTGGGTCTGCACGAAACTTTTGTAGCAACTTGTACTGATGGAGTGTATTCGATGTCATTCGGGGGAATGATTCAATGGCGTGCTTCAGTTATAGTTAGTAAGCATGGAAGACAGTGTTCGAATTCCACTGCTTCGCCATATCATTTTTATACCACAAGGTAGCGAACCTTGTGACCAACGGTTCTAATGGCTCAACTTTTGGGAAGGCTGCTCCTTCCGGCATTTCCCAGGTGACAAATGTGATTAAAATCAATAACCAACTGAAATGAAATTCATATCCTAGGTCTTTCTCTTCATGACATTCGTTCTCCAACTCGTTGACGAGGTAACTCGCCCAGTTCATCTGCATTCCTTCGACACACTTCCCTACAAGGTCGACTATGAACACTGTGACCTGTGTCAGATGGTTCCTTCAGACAATATTTCCAGTGACAAGATGATAAGCTAGGAACACTACACCATCCTGGATGGAGGCTACCTTGTAGCCTCACTTTCCCTTCTCTACATCGCCATAGGCTTCGTTTATATGTTGTGCCAAGGAGTGAACTGACATCTTCCCTGGGTAGAATTGGTGAGGGTCCAGTCCCTGCATTCTTAATCCAATGATCAAGTGGATCAACACTGGATCCATAGTCACGTGCTTGTCAAGCCATAGATACCCTCCATGATATAATGACAGGAGGAGTTTAATGTAAGTGTTAACCTCCTGATGTCAACCAAAGTGGGGGATCTTCATCATGTTCAATATCGTGGAGCGCGGAAGCTCCTTAATCCACAACTGGGGAACTATATTGGGATTCTTCCCAGTTGTCTTCATCAAGTACCTATGCGGTGAGAGCATCACATATAGTTATTTCGGTCTTCGAGGTTGAAGTCAGTGATCTTGAGAGCTGGGATCAGTCTCAACTAGGGTCCAACTGCACATATCCCCTTTGGGAGGTATGCAATGATGAGCATGTACTCAAAGTCACATGGGACACTGTCATGGTTAACCGTTCCAGTCAAAGGTGGGATGTAGTCAGAAAATACCGATGAGATATGCTTCATGTTAGCCAGATCATCGTGGTGTCTTCTTCTTTTCTTAGCAGCACGGCCAGAACACCCTCCAGTCATTGGGGATTCTTGCAATCCACTAGTAGACGATGCCTGTATTCGTACAAACATGAATTTCTCAGTCATGAGGTGTACAGGAATATCCTCCATAGACTTCTCTACTACACTACGCTTGCCCGACATTCACAATTTATAATAAAACAAATCAGGTAGGCGAATGGAAAAGCAAGATAAACAATTGAATGACAAGGTCTAGAAAGCACAACGTGATATGCAATCAATTCTATGTTAGCTTGAATATCTCGGTTTACAAAAAGTGGTCCCTGTGATGTCCAACGAGTTAAATATGCAAGCATCATAACGGATTCCTCCAACGGGTATGAATGTGTCAATCAATACGAATCCATCCGTTATGGTGTAGTCTCAATGGTCCAATGGCGATATTTTCGTCAATAACTGCATTTCTAGTTGTTCCATATCATCATTCTAACGGTTGGGATGCATCCAACAGTCATATATCTTCACCTTGGCAAAGTCCCATTCTGCGGGGTTCTGCTATTCCGACGAGGTTCAGGTTCTGCAAGCTTGCCTTCTGCAAAGTCTTCTCTGGAACTTCTTGTAGTTTTTCTAATTTTGCTTTCTTCTTACTGAGTTCTGGCCTTTTTTCCTGTGATTTTGAGTCTTTGGATTCATCTTTCCATTATTATTCTTATCTTCTCTTAGCGTAGTAGCTTCACACTACTGAGGGTCTTCCAAAGGGTTCAAAGATAATACCTCTTCTCTTACTATTTTCGGGGTGAACGCACTTCTTTCTTGCATGGACAAGTGCTTCAAGCCTTCTTGTGTTCTTTCAATTTTGACAGCTAATTCTCTAGCCCTCTATTGCTTTGAATTGTCCTCTTCTTCTTCTATTAGTCATGCTATCTTTCTGGCTATGAAGTCCCTTAATTATTTCTTTTATGTGCTATAGCTTCCTCCTCTGCTTTCCTTCTAATATGGTCCTTCTCAATCCAAGTCTTTCCTAAAAAAAGTGCAAAAGGGGCATTGTTATCGAAAAACTTAATGACTTCAAATTCTTCTTTGGTCGATGTTTCATGAGAAATCATAGGTACATCAATAACTCAGCCACATAGGGTTATCATCTTTCCTTTAAATAGACCTATCCTTCCCAATGAAGGTATCATAGCTGGTTTTCCCAAAATTTCCCAAGTGCTTTCTGTCATAATCTTCACATGTGTTTCTTCATCCAATACACAGTCTATGTCAAAGTCTCCTATTATTGTTTCTATGCATGACTTATCTTTTAAGATCTATGGTAAACTGATTTATATATGATCATTCAATGTTTCTTTCAACTGTAATAACATAGTCTTTGATTCTTTCTAGTTTTCTAACATATCCTTAGTTCCTTGACCTTCTTCATAGTTTTCTTGTCTCATGTTCATCTTTTCAACTTTGAAAAGCATTCTAGGGAAATCCTCAACTTTGTGACCAATAGATTTACAACAAAGACAAATAGGACCTGTACCAGGGAATTCCTTAGAAAGGTGTCTCGGTCTTCTGCAATTATAACACAATGTCAATCCTCTCGTTCTTTTAAATGTTCCCCAGACTTTCCTGTTTTGCGCACTGGGATCACAGTGATGGACCTGCAACCTGCAAAAATTCTTTCTAGGTTTTTACATCCACTTGTTAGTCCAAAATTCTTTCTATGCATAGGAATAACATATCTTTCTCTATATCTATCAAATTTATTCAGATCAATTCTTTCTTCTAGCCATGCCCTAGTTTTCATACTAGGACAAAATCTATCAAACATACCTAGATTCATACTTTCGAAGAAAAAATTTCCACTTATCTTACCTTTATCAGAGCACAGAGATTTAATATCTTACCTCCTTTCTTAGCATAGAGCTTCACAAGTCACGTAGAAAAATGTGCACTAAAACAACAGATATACGCACAAAGATTTCTATTTTCTTTAGTTCCCAACAATCATAGTTTCAGGTCCTGACAACAGAACCATTTGTTGGCATAGGGGTAGACCCAAGTTTCAATTCTTCAACAATGCACCTACAAAACCCTAACTACCGACCCTTTCGGCAACATCTGCGAAGCAGATGAAGTATCAGCCGAGGTGGAGTCAGGGGGGGTTGTAGGACTCATGTGTCTACAACCTAGCTGGGACACAGATCTGTGTTTACAACACTTAACAAAGAACTTAGGTAATCAATATGCATTAGTTCTTAACTCCCATTCACATTGCAGACTAAACCCTACTTACAGAACAACGCAGTAATGAGCATATCACACACTTCCAATCGTTTAGCACATAGAACTAACTTAGATCTAGCATTCATTTACCATATTAAGCATCCATAGATCTATATAACATATATGAAGGTCAGTGCACTAAGAAAATAAACACATAAACACCATAAATAACATTGCACAAAGCACATCAACACAGGATATACGTGATTCACCCCAGTGTGGGGCTACGTCCACCAACTTCTTCTTCTTCTTTATTAGTCTTCTTCAATCTTTTACAACCATTTTCTATTTTTCACAGAGCTACAAAGTCCAATTCCGTAGAGGACATGAGATCTGCGTGCATCCCGCCAGATCCTCCTTCCCAGAATTAGGTCAAGGCACATAGCCAACTCCTTATTATCACAAAGCCTCTTACAATCACTTGCACTTAGCTATCACTTTACATATTCTTGCACGAAGCCAACTTGGACCATCTTCTCTCTAAGTCCTATATACTTATTTATACATTACAAAAACATGGGTAAACCCATGGGCCGACATCCAATACCCATTACATAAACCCTAAAAGCCAAAAAATCCAGCAAAACAAGTGAGATCTCACGATCTCTGCTTTGCTTGGGTGCTCAATCTTCGACCAGCCTGTTGAAGTCCCAAAAATGGTCAAACACGACCAATGTTTTCTCAAAACTTGGTCGAGGGCCAACAATGAACAAGGATGTAGAAATCAGGGCCATGAAATCATGTAAGATAAAATTTGTTGTATGTGCATATTTTATTGATGATGTGGAGTTATATGTATACCCCTTGACATGTGTGGTGTAGTGTTTGGAAGCCCCTACATGTATAAGAGGAATGTGATATTCATGTAGAGATAAAACTAGTACCACCTGATCAAGCATGGGAATTCCTACATAATCAATGCACATAACGATAAATCGAATATCTCACTAGTAAGTGACAACCAAGAAAAAAAGTTGATTAGTTCCAGTAAGAAATATGTGTTGCTTTTTTTGAGAGAGAATCAATCGGGTGATTAATTAGTGAGGGTAAAGGAATCCTTGGAGGGATGTATTAAGGAGAAAAAATAACAGTTGGAGGAGTTGCTACATGCATATAAAGAAGTATTCCATAATCCTAAATGGATTCCACCGAAGAGGGAAGTGGAGCATGAGATATAGTTGTTTCTTGACTCCCCATTAATACCCAATATTGTGTTGTATAGACAGTTTGTTATGGCAGTAGATGAAGTGAAGAAGAAGTTGCAACAACTACTGGAGTATGCAGTGATTCAACCAATCACCTCACCTTGTGGGTAAATTATCATCATCATACCGTAGAAGGATGGGACTTGGTGGATGTGTATTGACTACAAAGCTTTGAACATGACTACACTCAATAATCAATACCCTTTACCTAAGATCAATGATTTGTTAGACTAGTTGTAGCATGCCAAGTACTTCCAGGTATGTGTCAATGAAGAAGATACTTTAAATACTTCCTTCAAGACAAGGAAAGGTTTGTATGAGTGGTTGGTCATGCCATTTGGTTTATGTAATGCACCAACTACATTTATGATATTGATGAATGATGTATTACACCCATATTTAGATTAATTTGTTTTAGTGTATTTGGATGATATATCGGTTTATATCTCTACCTTGGAGGAGCACATATCACATCTCATGCAAGTGTTAGAGACTCTGAAAAAGCACCAGTTGTTGGCTAAGCTGTGAAATGTGAGTTTTCCCAATAGTCATTAGTGTATTTGGGGTACGCGATTGATGGAGAAGAACTCAAGATAGATATTGCAAAGATGGAGGCCATCACAAAATGGCCAATTCCTATTAATTTCATTGAAGTTAGGATCTCTTTTGGGGAAACACAATACCTATGGAATTTCATAGCATCCTTTTCAGTGATAGCTACACTAGTCCATGCCATAACAATGAGAAATAAGAATTTCCATTGGAGAAAGAATAAACAAAAATATTTTGAAAAGTTAAAATGAAATATTAGTCAAGCACCAATTCTCATATTTCACAACTTGTAGAATCCCTTCGAAGTGGAGATAGATGCAAGTGGGTATGCTATGGGAGAAGTTTTGGCACAAGGAGGTAAGACAATATGTTATCACTGTGAGATGTTTCATGGGGGAGTTTTGAACTACCATACATATGATAAGGAACTCTATGTCTTGGTTCAAGCTATTAAGAAGTGGAAGAACTATTTGATGGGAAATGAAACCATTATATGCACTGATCACTATCCATTGCAGTATTTGTAAGCCCAATGTATGCTGCACCAAACTAGACGTTACAAGTGGATGGGGTTTTTGCAACAATTTCATTTGGTCATCAAGTATAAGAAGGGAAACACTAATAAGTTGGCATACATGCTTTCAACGCCACCCACATCCAATATTACAACTTTGGGAACTCTTATGCACATGGAGCATTTTACCTTGATGCATACAAAGAGGCATATGCAAAAGATGACTTTAAAGAGGTGTTTTAGTAGCTAAAAGGTCAAATTCATGTAGAATAAGGTGTTGGTAATATTCATTATCTTCTATAGAATGGGTTTCTCTACAAGCTAGACAAGCTTTGTGTTCCTAAAGGTGAAATATTACATCTTATCATAGAGGCTCACACCTCTAAGGTTGCATGACATTTTGGTGTTGGGAAGACAATTGCTAACTTACAAAGGTACGTGTATTGGCCTGAAATGAAAGAATATGTAGCTCGGTATATTAGAGGATGCATTCTTTGTTATATCAACAAGCCCAATAATAGGAAGAAAGGTCTATACCATCATTTACTTGTACCCACTCACCCTTGGGAAATCATTTCCATAGATTTTGTGGGTGGTTTTCCAACAACCAGGGAGGGACCTGACCATCTATTTGTGGTAGTTGATAGGTTTAGAAAGATTTTCATTCTTGTGCCTTGTAAAAATACCGTCAAAGGACAATTAGAAACAAACATGTTCTTTGAATAGGTTTGGGTGGACTTTGGGATACCAAGGAGCATCATCTCAAATAGGGATACAAGATTTCTAATTTCCTTTTGGACTACTCTTTGGGAGAATATGGACACTAAGTCAAAGAGATCTATAGAATTTCATCCACAAGAATATGGGTAGATAGA
>ML809954.1:266703-281033 GCA_009831015.1 Picea engelmannii | reverse complement strand
ATTCAAATAAATAAATATGCAATCACATAAATAGACAATGACACAAAGATTTTCATGAGGAAACCCAAAAGGGAAAAACCTTTTCTTCTTATGAATGAAAGGCAAGCTCCAACTCCTCTTTACATTCTTATTTTATCTGAGCTGCAACCCAAATGAGGTTGCTACCTCTATTTCTTCAGCACCTACTGAATGAAAGCTACAACTCCCAGATGTACAAGAACCAACTTGTATAGGAGACTTTTACAGTCTCCCCTTGCTCCTCCCTACCACCCTGAAATCATTCTCTGTCACTAGGAACCTGCAAACCAACTCTTTATCTTCTCTGTCAAAGATTAAGCATTCAAATCCTCTCTGTTTTTCATATCACAATTCATTCTTGACCAGACCACTTAGATTTATCAATCCGTGTATGTGTCTTCCCTCCTCTATCTTTTTCTCTTCCTCAAAATTTACAGAGCCATATATCTCCCATAATCCTCTCTTATTTTCTTTTCTTGCAACATTCACTTTATATATCTTCATGTATCATCAGTGCGTACAATAGAACCCTCAGGCTTCAAAGAATCAGTTACAATAATTGAATAACTTCCTTATAGTAATTCTTATTGGCCAAGGCATCAAGACAAACAATATCCACATGATCAGTTTAAACATTTAACCACTTGTGCTAACCCATATGTCCATTGGCCGTGACCACAGGTTAATCGAAATTCATTTTTCATTTCGCATTTCGGCAATTCGGCAATCCTGTGTCGAAGAGTCTTGACACTTCAAGTTACAAAACCCCGAAATAGAGCTTAGCTTCGTGCTAGCTCCTCCCTCTCACATGACCATCAGTGGTAACCAATGCCTACACCAAAAAGGTATTTCGGCATTTCGCATTTCGGTGTTTTGACATCTCTTGTGATGAAGTGTTTCAATACTCCAAGTCAAGAACCCCAAAATTTTGGGCGTTTCGCATTTTAGTGTTTCGGCATTTCACATTTCGACGTTTCGGCATTCTTGTGATGAAGTGTTTCGACACTCCAAGTCACGAACCCCGATATTTCAGTGTTTCACATTTCGACATTTCTGTGATGAAGCGTTTCGACACTCCAAGTCACGATACTCGGTATTTCGGCATTTCACATTTCGACATTTCGACATTTCTGTGATGAAGTTTCTTGACGATCCAACTCCCAGTATCCGAAACTCCGAAATGGAGTCAGATCAACGGTCATATACGACTCTTATATTACCCCTCCAATACTTAATCCAACGGATATGACTTAATCGTTCATCGAGATGGATGGCTGTCGCGGTTTCGGTATTTTGGCCATCAGGTCTTCATAACTTTCAACAATTCAAAACTCTTGAAACCGTAGATCATGTGACCTGTGTCCCTTTCGGTATTTCGGCATTTGGGACTTCATGATGTTGGAGTTTTTGCTTACCATGCAAAAATCCCGAAATAGAAACTCCTGGAATCCCGAAATAGAAACTCCCGGAATCATGTGATGTGTGTCCCTTTCGGTATTTCGGCATTCGGGACTTCATGATGTTTGAGTTTTTTCTTACCATGCAAAAATCCTGAAATAGAAACTCCCAGAATCATGTGACTTCACGTTTTGGTATGTCGAGAGGTATGTTGATCTCCGAATTAGGAACCACCGTGCCTGTGCAAGCTGACCAACAAACTCCCCCTTTGGCATTTTAAAGTTTGACATTAATGACAAAACCAAGTCATGTGCAAACTGTGCAAACTGCAATCCCTGCCAACAGTTGCATGATGCGAAGTTGGCATTAAATACTAGTAATTGCACACATAGAAGTGTGAATATGGAAGGTACGACAAAGAGAAATTAAGGATTCGAAATTTTGTGAATGCACCAATGCGACGACCCATGAAATACATTCTATGTTGTTTGAGATGAACAATCGGAAGGGATAATATAACTCTCCACGGATCTTGGTTTAATGTGTATTAATGGGAGATCTCCGCGAGCGTTTCGCTTATTAATGACAATGTTGACGGTTCCTGCATGAGGAGCTATTAGCATCAAAGATTAGTAATTACATATTTAGAAAGTAGTATGAAGGTCGCGGGGACGAGAAAGAGAAATTAAGGGATGGCTAATTATCGAAAGCGGTTAGTTGGGCTTCAAAATAGGGTTACAAGGTATAACCATGAGAGGTGAGGGCCCAACAGTCAAATTGTATGTCTCATAATTTTTTAGTGAAAAACGCAGAACATGGAAGAGGGAATGATGGGACAGTTCAGAGTTCAATTTGTATATCGCGGAACTCCGGGTACTGTAACATTGGAAGCGCAATTGTGAGCCCGCCTGTCCGGGAACCCGCAATCGAAAAAGTGGATAAGTATGGAATATGGAAACGATAGGTCAAACTCGTTTTTGCTAATATATTGAAATTTGTAATAGATATCCCATTACTTGGAAAGATCTTTTATGCATGTTTCTGGGCAAGTTGTGTAGCGATAGCCATGTGACTATCTCGTCGAGCCTTTTGTTTATTAATGATGGTATGTACGGTTGTTGCATGATGAACTATTAGCATTGAACCTTGGTTGTTTCATACTTTGAAAGAAGTGCAAAGGTGGCAAAAACAGGAAATAGTGACCAAGAATTGGAGATTTCATGAACCCCCCAACCTGAGGATCCACGAAAGTCATTCCATGAAATGGGAAAGTATGGAAAGCGGTCGGACGGGCTTCAAACTAGGTTGACAAGAGTTCCCCAGGAGACGTGACTCCCCGACTGTCAAATTGTATGTCTCAGAAATTTTGAGTGAAAAATGTGTAACATGGAAGAGGGGATAATGTGGGAGTCTGACAATCAATTTGTATATTGCAGAAGTCTCGGAGATCTCCTCGAGCCTTTCGCTCATTAATGACAATCTTTACGGTTCCTTCATGACGAACTGTTAGAATTAAAACTTACTAATTTCATATCCAGAAAGAAGTACTAAGGTAGCAGGGACAGGGAACAACAATTAAGGAATGGATAATTATCGAAAGCGGTCAACCGGGCTCGAAAATAGGGTTGCAAGATATAACCAGCAGAGGTGAGGGCCGAGGGTCAAATTGTATGTCTCAAAAGTCTTGACTGCAAAATGCGTAACACAGAAGAGGGCATGATGGGGCATTCCAGCAGACAAATTTTATATCGTGGAATTTAGGGTACTATTCGCAAGTCGCAGAACATTGGAAACACAATGTTGAGCCTGCCAGTCCTAGAACCCGCAATCAAAAAAGTGTCTAAGTATGGAATAGGGAAACGATAGGTCAGACTTGATACACAGTGGTTGCAGCATGTGAAACCATGGAAATGTACCACGTCATGAACATACAACAAACTTGCGGCTAAGTATTGAAAGGAACAACAGTCGGTCGGGCCCATGATGGGGCATTCCAGCAGACAAATTATATATCGCGGAGCTCTGGGTACTGTTTGCAAGTCGTAGAACATTGGAAACACAATGTTGAGCCCGCCAGTCCAGGAACCCACAATCGAAAAAGTGTCTAAGTATGGAATAAGGAAACGGTAGACTGGACTCGATACATAGTGGTTGCAGCATGTGCAACCAAGGAAATGTACCATGTCTTGAACATACAACAAACTTGTGGCTAAGTATTGAAAGGAACGACGATCGGTCGGGCTCATGATGGGGCATTCCAGCGAACAAATTGTATATCGTGGAACTTCGGGTACTATTTGCAAGTTGCGAAACATTGGAAACACAATCCTGAGCTCACCAGTCCGGGAAATCGCAATCGAAAAAGTGTCTAAATATGGAATAGGGAAATGGTAGGCCAGACTTGTTTTCGCTAATTTATTAAAATTTGTAATAGATATCCCATTACCCGACAAGATCTTTTATGCATGTTTATGGACAAGTTCTATAGGGATAGTTAGTGTGACTGTTTCCTCGAGCCTTTTGCTTATTAATGACGATCTTTACGGTTGTTGCATGATGAAATCTTACCATTAAACCTTTGTTGTTTCATATTTGGAAAGAAGTATGAAGGTGGCGGGAACAGGAAACAGTGACTAGGAATTGGAGATTTCATGAACCAGCCAAGCCGAGGATCCAAAATAGGGTGACAAGGGTTCCCCAAAATACGTGAGGCCCCGTGGTCAAATTGTATGGCTCAGAACTTTTGAATGCATAATGTGTAACATGGAAGAGGGGACAATGTGGGATTCGGGAAGTCAATTTTTATATCGCGGAGATCCGGGTGTTGTTTGTAGGTCACGGAACAATGGAAGTGCAATCTAGAGGCCAGAATAATCAATGTGCATTGGGAAGGGTGCGAATGTGGTGGGGATGGAAGGGAGAGATAAATGCTTTGAATTTTTTTTTGAACCAAGGTAGAGTGAGGCTTGCGAGTTGGAGGAGCATAGGGTGGAATTGTAGATCACGAAATTTTTGGGTGCAAGATGTATATCACATAACACATGGAAAAAATTGGGTAAGTATGGAAAGGAATGGTGGTCATTCGGAGTACCGTAAATGGAGGTTTATTGCGTGTTAATGGGAGATGTCCTCGAGGTTTTTACTTGTTAATGGAAATTGTTTTGTACCAGTGTGCTCATTTTTCACTAGTAAAACCATAATTAATGTGCATTGGGAAGGGTGTGAAGGAAGTGGGGATGGAAGGCAACAATATATGCTTTGAAACTTTTGTGAACCTGGGTAGAGTGAAGCTTGCGAGTTCGAGGAGTCTAGGGAGGTCGACAAAGATAACTTCAAGTTTAAGGAGAGAATTTGTTTATATTTATTCCAATAGTATTCATATTAATATATCTTATTAGATTATTTTTGTTCCAAATGTAAGCCATCTTCCAATTTGTAGGGTGTTTTTCGGCTTGCAAATTGCGTTCAAACCCATAACCAATAGAAAAAATATTATATATATATGACATAACATTTTTTATATGCAAGGACATTCTCAAATAGAAGTTGTAATATATAGAATAAGTTGTAATATATGCACAATATTGAACAGGAACATGACGTCAACACCTGAGTTGCCATATTGAAATAGAGTCATTGATTGATTCTATTTACGGGGCCCCAAAGAATGAAAGTAGGATGAGTCCACCCATTTCTTTCTTAAGTATAGGGTGGATGCCACATAACTATGTCCAATCACAAATCATTCTTCCATGTAAAATGTAAGGAGCGAATAAAGTAGCTTTTATTTAAATCGAAGTGTTGGGCAAGGGAAAAAAAAGATTGTCATGCATGTTTAACTACGGATGAAAGAGTGTCTTAAATTATTGTAGAAAGAGGTTGAATTCATATATCAATAGTTGTACATGCAAACAAGTCAATTTAAAAAAAAATACAAAAAAAACAATATTAGACATCGGTAAACACCATACAAAAAACCTCAAGCATTTTATATTAAGATAAACTGGGTCACAAAATACAGTTGAGATTATTTCCCAAAATAGTTGTCTTGAAATAGTTCATCGCATATTCTTTGTAATTTAAATGTGCTTTCCATAATGACTGCGATTGGGGTTCCCGTGGACAAAAAAATCAAATATGTACAAGAATCAAGCCTGTAGATGGTTTTTTATACATTTCAACTTGATCGTCAAATGCTTGCCTGGTTAAAAATAACGAGTTGGATATCAAATTCGGGTCTTGGAATTCATGGGTGCTACAAACTAGATCTATCCCAACTTCTTGAATAGTTTGTCTCTTCTAGATATGGCCTGCCTGCATTAGTTTTTTATTCAACATTCCATACTTTGTTAAGTGTTAATTTCCCTCTAGCATCGAAAACTTGGGGTTTAAGGTGCCTTCCTTGTAATGTTCCTGGTCATCCACATCTGAGACAACTTAGAGATGCGATTCAGGTCCAATTCAAAGACGAGGGAGTGGTTTTATGTGACATCAATTTTGGGGGAAAAAATTATGTTAGCCAACAAAAGTTGAGACAAAAAAATTCAAGTATCTTGTGACTGGTATTCTCCCTGTATTGGATTGTTTGTTTGGTTCAAAGGCATGCCTGGAGATTTGTATGTTGAATTTCTTTGTTTTATTGCTATAAATTGGAAAGGATGTTCAAGTCACCTACAAAATTCTCATTTTTTGAAGTATATAGCTTCTTCCAGCAACAAAGATTTGGCAAGTGTATCAAATGTTGCATATTACAGCAGAATATATCTTTCGTCATAGGAGTCACACATATCATGGCTCACAAAATGGTCTGGAATATTCGGAAGTGACGCCAAATATTACTCCATGCCTGAATATACTCAGAAGGAAATTATAAATTTGGATCCTCACGAAGGTGAGAAACTATATGAGTGGTTGAATCAACATTCTAAAATTACAGAACCTTCTATCTCAAAGTTGTAACAGACTTGACAAACAGCCAAATTTTATCTCAAAGTTTGTTGAGCGACCTCTAGATGTAGTAACAGACTCGAAAAATAATCAAATTTTGATCACTACTGGCACTAATTTCAAGTGTATCAAGTTGTGACCCCAGGCTCCAGGTAGCTTCAACTTCAGGCATCCACAATGGCGGTGACTCCAGGCTCCAAATAGCTTCAGCTTTGGACATTGACACTGGCGATATCAATGGGAACAATGCCATTGACTGTAGGGAGGTAATGCGATGAACAAGTAGGCATTTCATTGTCAAAGCACTTAGACTGCAGGGTTGTTAAACTTGCAAAGAGCATCGAATTTAGTGTTTCTTTGTCACGACAATTACAATGTTGTTGTGAGTCCAGAAATATTTGGAGGTTGGGTGTCTTGTGCGATGATGACCTCGACATTAGGTGCATGTCAGACATTTATTATCTAACATTTATGTGTTAATGTGGTTGCCATAGTCGAGTATGGGTCGATTGCATTGGCACAAGCAATATTAATTGTGTAATTAATTAACATCCTTGAAGGACATGAATTCCAAACAACACATGAAACTTTTCGATCAAGCATGTGTTAAAAAAACACATTATTTTATATTTTAAAAAATAAGAAATTGTATTTTCTATGTCTAACATTTGGTTGCACACATAAACATTTTAAGTTAACTGAAATTAACATATAGTCAACTCAGATCCCCAAAAGAGATCAAATTACCCAGAGCTAGTTTATTTCCATCGTGTTGGTTGGGATACAAGAATCCACCAGCAGGACAAAGAAACAAGGTAGCAATAAAATCACATGTGCAAACGCAAGCTGGGGCTGGAAGCACTCTATGACCAGGAAGGCACTTTGTGCTTATCGAACTGTGATCCTAATGAACAATTCGAGAGACGCTTGTGATGAGGCCATGGAGTTTTATTTGAACCAGATAAGTCAATACTTGCAACATCGAGCAACTTCCGTTTGTTTTCAAATATTGGATCTACTGCAATAGAAGAAATGCATTCTCCTTATTCAAAGTAGAGGAAAAAATAGGAAGATTGATATTTGGTGGAAATAGATCTGGAATATCTACTACATCAAGTTCTCTTCTAAAGAATAAAACAAAATCATTACATGAAGGTGGTAGTAAAAGGTGATGTTATGAAACCAAATCATTACCTGAATACGTCAAACTTCTTGCAGAAGGTGGTAGTATAAAGTAATCTTCAGAAAGTGGTGCAAAGTCCATAGTCCAGAATTCCTTCCCATTAAATTTTTCCAGTTACTTTTCGATGCAATCATCAGAAAATTTTCAGAGTCTCGTTCCCTGATTATATACCCACCTTCAATTACCAGGAGAATATTCTTGCAAAGAGAGGCAAGCTCTTCGACCCAGATGCAATTATATGCATATGAATAGTGAAAAAAATGTGCAATAGTGAAAAAAATTTGATTGTATGTGGAGTCTGTTACTACATGTAGAGGTTGGTGAACAAACTTTGACAAAGAAGCTAACTTTCTGTCAAGTCTGTTACCACACCCAGAACTCGCTTAATGAATTTTGACATAGAAACTTCTGTAATTTTAGGATGTTGATTCAACCACCCATACAATTTCTCACATTCGTGAGGATCCAAATTTATAATTTCCTTCTGAGTATATTCGCGCATGGAGTAATATTTGGCGTCACTTCCGAATATTCCAGACCATTTTGTAAGCCACGATATGTGAGACTCCTCTGACAAAAGATAAATTCTTGTGTGGTCTACAGGATTTGATACACTTGCCAAATCTGTGTTCTTAGAAGAAGGTATATACTTCAACAAAGGATCATTTTGCAGGTGACTTGAAAGTCCCTTCCAATTTCTAGTAACAAAACAAAGAAGTTCAACATACAAATCTTTAGGCATGCCTTTTAACCAACCAAAGGATTGAATATAGGGAGAATACCAATCATAAGATACTTGAATTTTTTGTGTCTGATTTTCTGTTGGCTAACATAATTTTTTTTGCTCAAAGCTGACATCACATAAAACCATTCCCTCGTCTTTCAATTGTGCCTGAATGGAATCTCTAAGTTGTCTCACATGTGGATGACCAGTAACATTACAAGGAAGGCATATTAAAGCCCAAGTTTTCAACGATACAGGAAATGGGAATAAGTATTTGAAATGAACGTTGGAGGGTGATAGTATAATATTTCATACATATTGGTTTAATGTGTTTTAATGGGAGATATCCTTGACCCTTTCACCTATCAATGTCAATCTTTTCGAATATGTGTGGTGAGTTGTCACTAATAACATATGAGTTAACACTTCCATATGCAAGCATATTCTAAAATATGACAACCTGTAATATATGCACAATATTAAAGAGGGACATGATGTCAACACCTTTGTGGATGACAACGAGGTAACACAGTATTGCACTCTTACTATGATGATGCCTTAAAAAAAAAAAATAACCAACATTTTTTGACAATTCAATATGGACACAAAAAAATCATCAGATCCCATAATATTCGCTCGTTAATGCATTTTAATGGGAGATGTCCTCGAGCTTTCCGCTTATTAATGCCAAAATTTTCGAACCTGCCTGGTGAATTTTCAATAGTAAAAGCATAATTAATGTGCATTGGGAAGGGCACAAGGTGGCGGGGATGGAGGGGAGGGAAAAACGCTTTCAAACTTTTGTGAACACGAGAATCCGTGAACCCACGAAACTTTGAAGACTCGACTAAGTATGGAAAGGCGGGTTGGTCAGATGGAGCCATCACAGGTAGAGTCATGCTTGCGAGTTCGAGGGGTCCGGGGTTGAATTGTAGATCACCGAAGTTTTGGGTGCAAGATGTATACCCCGAACATGGGGCATGAGAGTTCGATAGCGCCTGTCTGTGAAGCCACGGCCATAAAATTGGATAAGTATGAAAACAAATGGCGATCGGTCGGACTCATGATGTGAAGATATAGATGGAGATGAGGATTTGTCAGTTCGCTACCCCGGGAACCCGCAAGCATAGAAACGTGACTAAGTATAGAACCAAAAATGAATAATAGAGGGGAAGAATAAAACGGAAAATTGGGTAAGTATAGAAGAGGAAAATCAAAGGGAGAAAATAACTTTATCCCTCAGACAACAACACTTAGTCTCATAATTACAAATCCATAGAAACACATTAACTATGGGAAAAACATTCCCAGCTATGAAATATAGTTCAAGCTCGACAAACTCTCGTTCAAGTCCAAAGAGATGTTGCTTATATCTATTTCAACATTTTTTTGAGCAGAGATTTGTTGAAGATTAAGCAATGTATGTCCAAGTGCATGTATCATTTGCATAGTATCAATATTATTTCTTTCGTGTTCTTTGCGTATTCTTCTAAATGCATTTGTCATAGATTTTTCAACCTTTGCCATGTCACTATGGCTGCGACATAGGTGGGATATCTAGCGAACAACGACTTTCAAGAACAACACCAACAGAACATCACTCATGTTTCTCTGATCGTAGTAGTCACATACGAAAATGTTCAGCAAGAGGATTTTGGCTAAGGCATTCCCAGTAATCAAAATTCTTACTTGCAAACTGGAAATAGAAAACAACAACTAACAAACAAGAATGCAACCATGGCAGGAAGACTCATTCTGGTGAAGAACAATATTGGACAAATTCACTACAAACAAGATTGTATAAAAAATTGGAGGAAAATGTATTGTAACACGCCTATTAAGCAAACATTTCAGGCTGCGAGGCATGTCAGGTAAACATTTAAGGCTGTAAGGACCGTGCAAAGGCCTCCCACTATGTAAACAATTAAGAAAGTTGCATGCACTTTTTTCGTTCCCCATTCACGGGTAAGTTTCACTACCATGGTTGCATCCCTATTCATTGTTTTTTTTTTTTTTTACCAATCTGCAAGTAAGAATTTTAAATACTACGAGTGATCAAAATCCTCTTGCAGAACATCTTTGTATGTGACTACTACGACCACAGAAAGAAAACTGTAACGTTGTCTTGGTCTTATTCCTTAACGTCAATACTACACACAGAACCCACCTCCATCGCAACCACAGTGACATATAAAAAAAGAAAACGAATTTTCTCCTCACATACAAAGATGTTCTACAAGAGGATTTTGACCCAGGCATCTCCAGTATTGAAATTTTTCACTTGCAAACTGGAAATAACAAACAACAAACAACAAATAGGAAGGTAAGCATGGCACCGAAACCCATCCGTCAATGGGGAACGACAGAAGTGCAATTCCAATGGTGGTTGCAAAATCCCAAGCGTGCAAACTGCAACAAGAGCAACAGGAAAACAAGAAACCAGTGAATAAGCAATGAGCAAACATCAACCAGTGAACCAATGATGTCACTAAAGAACAATATCGCCCATATTCACTGCAGACAACATTGCATAAAAAAAATCGCAGGAAAATGTATTGTAACAGGCCATTTAAGGTTGTGAGGCCTGTTAGATAAACATTTAAGTCTTCCAAGATTGTCGAAGGGCATCACGCTCTGTAAACATTTAAGAAAGAATGCAATGTGGCAAGTCTGTTACGTACGCAAAATAATTAGTATATTGTTTTATAATAATATAAAATAATAACAATAAAAAAAATAGTAATAATAATAACAATAGTTCGAACAATAGAGACTATGCCAAAAACATTTAGTCAATGGACAAATTAATATGAAGTCAACTAATAAAAAACTAACTCTCGATGCTCAAAACTTTGGATATCTAAACATTTTAATAAAAATAGTAAAAATTCAAAAAGACCATAGATGATCAAAAACTTTGGATATGCTAACATATAAAACATTGGGAATAGCAAAGCTGGCAATAAGACCTCCAATCTGTTATCCAATCAGATCATGACATATATGGTATTTTTTATTATATACAAATCAATGTTTTTAGTTCTCTAGTTTCAATAATGAAGATTATGCAAATATTTTTAGCCAAAACACAAACTAATATGAAGTCAATGAATTATTGATTGCTATAGTCCCTCTACGCCTTCGACAATGACTAAAAAGAATATATTATATCAACATCCTCTCTCCAAATGAAGTTTAACCCTTGAGAAAGTTAATAAAAAAAGACATATGTATTGTAAGTTAGGGTTATAAGAAAAAAGATAAAGGCATGCAACTTAGTAGACAAATTATTGTAACTATAAAAGATAGTATGTGAAGCACGCAAAAATGAAAAGTAACCAATATTTCATAACTTGCATTGCATTATCACTATGCTTTAAGTAATGTAATTATAAAAGATAATTAGTGAAGCATCCAAAAAGAAGGGGTAACCAATCTGTGATCACACTGCTTGGGCATGGTCCCCTCACTTGAGACTCCTCCTTGATATGTTGGTGGGAAACAAAAACATTGCATTTTCCCTTTTCATTGTGTTCATGTCTCAAGTGGAGATAATGTCCAAAATGACCCCTTTCTTTATTTTCTCTAAGATCCTATTATAATATTATAACTTATCATTTATTTTCTCTAAGATCCTATTAAATATTATAACTTTAGCATGTTATTTTTTTATAAATTGTTGAATGGATTATTTCATACATATTGTATATCTTCTTGGGTTTAAGTTTTTATACAATGGTTCATAATAAAACAACATATTATATATGTAATTTACAGTGTAACAAAGTGATTTCATATAAGGATGTGCATTAGTTATTTGGGATTTCCACTTTGTTGCATACTTTATCATATATGCAACATGCTTATATGCAATACGCTTATTAGTGATTTTACTATATTTACACTTCTATAAACTTAATTTGTATTTTTGGAAGCTCAATTTACATTGATGAAATTAACGAACTTCTCTATTAATGGTCCAGTGTTGTGGTGGGTTTGTCTCACATTTTCTTCTAAGTGCCTACAACTAGTCCAATCTTTATGGTTGGAAATTTGACTTTCATTATTATTGTTTTAAATGGTGTATATGGTTGGAAATTTGACTTTCATTATTATTGTTTTAGATGGTGTATTGGATCTAATGCAAGAGCATTCTAGCCAAGTAAGTTATCATACATACATTTAAATTCATAGATTTGGTATTGTTGTGTGGTTTTAACTATCTCGATCGCTGTCTCCCACTGAGTTTTTCCCAGATCTGTCTTCTACCGGGCCTCTATTTGCGGGATGGATTCCCTTTTAAACAAACTCATGCTACCATTAGATGAGGATATCTGGAGACAAGCGGGACTTTTTGAAAGAACTAATGCTCATAAACCCCTACAAAACAAAGTTTCTTCCACGCTGCCCAGTTTACCTCTTCCCGTCGAGGCTCTAGAAGGATTTTGCTTGAATTCACAGATGACAGACAGAGTTCCAGTGGTTGCTCCTTCTCTCTCTGGTAACCCCTGTACTAAATCTCATCTTTCTAATCATTCTGATTGTTCTTTTCTTCCTCCCATTCAGGGATTACAAAAAGCTCCTTCTAGCTCGACACAGTCAGCCCATTGTGGCAGAAAGGCCTGGAAATCCAACAGAAGAGCTAGAAGACTGGTCCTTGGTGATGGAGTAGGACTAGAATATCTTTGTCAGATGTCTCTTTGTGGCTTAGTGGGGCACTTCTCCTATAAACACCTCAGTAAAATCCACCTTGGAGACTGGATTTCCCTGCACTGGGTTCCACTTCTTGGTTACTCCCCGAAGGTCATCTACCTCAAAAAAGGCTGGTTAGGATTTATTTGCAAGTATCCTGAAGATGCCTCCCTACTTTTAAGTAATATTTGGATTGTTGGGGGTTCTAGTCTCATGCTCAAGCGCTGGAGATTGGCTTTCAACCCAAATACAGATTATTTTCAGCACAGGCACCTGTGGGTCCTTCTTCCGGGCCTACCACTGTTCCTCTGGAATGAAGGAGCTCTTAAAGCTATTGGTGCTTCTTTGGGCACTTATATTGTTGTTGATCCACAGTCACTCTCATGACCGGTGAGAAAAATGGGCAGAGTGCTGGCAGCTATGGACATTTGTGCGGGTCTACCGAAAACCCTGGAAATAGAATGGAGAGGAAAAAAGTTAATCCGGCCACTGGACTATCTAGGGATTCCTTTTCGCTGCAACCACTGCCGAAACACTGGTCACCTCCGTCGCTCCTGCCCTGGTAAAGATACAAAGGATTCTCTGGAAGATGAAGACCTACTTTTAAACCCTCTCAATTACATGGACGAAGACCCCTCTCTGAGTTTTTTGGTAGCCCCCTCCCCTCCTCTTCCTCCGGGTCCCTTAAACCAGCCCCTCTCCCTTTCAAACAAACTCAAACAGCACTGTCCTCATCTTTTCTTGTCCCTTTCTGATGCAGAAAAAGATGCACTAAACAAGTCCCCCTGGCTCTCATCTTCCACCGGTGCAAAGCCTCCCTCCTGAGACTCAGAGCCTACTTCTTCACTCCCTTGCCTTACTGATCCCTTATCTAACACTTCCTCCTCCCCACTGATTACTGACTCCCCCCCCTTTAATTTTGAAGCTTCCCCTACCTTGGATCAACCCTCCCACCTGAGCCACCCATCTTCTACCTCTCCGATTAGACTCCCTAGTCAATCTTCCACCCCTCTAGAATCTGAAGATTCTCTCCAGGTTTTACCAGGCTATAGGGAAGCGGAGGAAGATGATTATTTCCTTTCCAACTTATCAAACACTTCCCCCTCCCGGTCTCACTTCCCCAGTAGCTCCTCCCAGCTTCCAATCTTTCAAGGCAAAGAGTTAATTGACCCCTCCTTGAAGGTTGGTTCTTCTAACACCCTACCTTCAGACAATGATAGGAAAGGTTTTGCTTGGGCTAGAGGCTTGGGTACTGAACTTTCCCCACTTCAGACAAGGAGCTCCAGAAAGAAAAAGGAAAACTCAAGCAACCAACAAACATATACTGCCACCCCTTCCATGGATGGAAAGGCCCTTAGAGCGTTGAAG
>ML809954.1:240040-263437 GCA_009831015.1 Picea engelmannii | reverse complement strand
AGCAAAAGAAAAGGCACTTACCTGGGATTTGCTGCAAAAGAGAGGTTGGGAAGGCCCAGGTATTTGCAAATTATGCAACCATTCCGAAGAAGATATACACCATATCCTCATACACTGTCATTTTTCGAGGGTTGTCTGGCAACGCATACTCACTCATTTTTCTCTTAACCTTCCTTGGGAAGCTGCCTCTGTCTTAGATTGTTTTTTGCTTTGGTCAAAGGAGAAGTCTGCCCCTATCAGCTTGGCTGCACATGCATGTTGGCAGCTCTGGATTGAAAGAAATAAGGTTGTTTTTGATGATCGTACTCCATCCGCTCACTCAATGACTCATAGAGTCTTTTCATCTTTCTCCTGGCAGCCGTCCACTGTTAAGGCTCTGCCATTACAAGTCTGTGAGATTAATCTGAAGCAGGGGTTCACCTTAGCCTGCTTTGATGGAGCGGCACACTCCAGTGGTCATTTTTGTGGGGCAGGAGGCATTTTCATATTCCATTCTTCGAGAGTTACCAAATGGTTCATAAACTGTGGAGCGGGATCAAATACAAAAGCGGAACTGTTGGGTTTGTGGGCAACTCTCACTCTGGCAACCTTTTGGTCAATTAACCAACTTCAAATCCTTGGTGATTCGAGGGTCATCATTGATTGGATAAACCTTAAGTGCAATCTCAATACTGTAAATATAGAGTGTTGGAAACAAAAAACTTTGGATTTGGCTAAAAATATCAAAGATCTCAGTGTCCACCACATTTATAGAGTTCATAATAAAGAAGTCGATGCCCTCTCTAAAAGAGCTCTGACTAAAATTGAAGGAAGACTATCGGTCTATCACTTGGACAGTGGCCTGGACAGTCAGCCCTCCAGCATCAATATCTTTGAATTGCCAAGGGATGGTGAAGGGTAAAGATCTCAGAGTACAGCCTCTCATTGGGATTTTAGAACATAAATCAGCATTCTTCTTAGCAGATTATCATTTTCAGCAGTCATCTCGCTATTTCATCCGGCACTGTGCATTTACCTTTCAGCTTATTACTAGTATCTCAGCCTTCTGGTGTCTTCCCACTGTCATCATCCTTATTGGACTGTTATGGGACTATTTAATTGTCTCTATGTTGTTGTAACAAATTTATACTTAATATAAATCTGCGTTAATTTTTTTCTGGAAAAAAAACTATAAGGGACCATAAAATAATAATGTTGAAGTATTGTATGTGACCTTAAAGCCTTTATTTATAAATTGTGAGAATTTAATGAGATATTTTTTCTTTAAATTGTAATAATTTTTAATGGGATGAAATATTTCTTTCTTTTAGCAAATGTTTATAGTTCTTGGAATATGAAGTCTCAAATTTGAATAGCGAGGTAGTTGAAAAGCCATAAGTCAAATATCACAAGCTTACATATGAGATATGTAAATGAGTAGAGGGCCTTTGGGCTCTCATAGATTGGCCTTATATATAGTTGGGTATGTGTAGAATACAAAGATCGTGATGGTTCTGTGAATGTAAGAAAGTTGAGAGTTGATGCAATACCATTGAATAAGGACAACAAAATTCTAGGTTGATGAGTTATGTGTGTATATTTCTTTCATTAGGCTGATTTATGTCCAAAGCATTGTTTTTTTGTTTGATAAATATATTGTGTGAATCGTCTTGCAATGCCACCTTGCATCAGGATCGCCCCTAGCCTATTTTGAATTTCATTGTATGCATTTAAAATTGTTAAATTGGCAATACGAATTTGTTTCATCATGTTGGCACTACACAACCTTGGTATGCATCTCTAATCTCCTTATAGGTATTAGTAATGGTAATTCAATTTTGTTTTTTTACCTAGCATGCCTGGAAACATAGTCACGATGCAATCAACCTATAGTTCAAGCATTTAATAGACTATAATGGCTTTGGTAGTTCTATATGTCATGCTTTTAACAATCTAAAAGATTTTTTTATTGCATTAATTGTAGGTTTTAAACCTTTACAGTATAGCAATGCACATACAAATTCTTTATACAATAGGAAGATAATCATAGCAATCACATAGTACTTAGAAATTTACCCTAGAAATTCTTACCCGAGAAAACCAACAAGAGTTTAGAGCCACACCTCTAACTCTCATTGTATTACCTTCACCGTTACAATACAATATATAGGATCCCACAACATCCCAAACCCTAATCCATTGACCCATATTAGATTCATTGACTAGAATTACATTACAATGAGCTAAAAAACCATTGGCCAAAAATGAACCAAAAAACAACCCCAAAAAAATTTCTCCGAGGCTATGCCCCCGAACACCGAAAAAGGAGGGTTGGTCGACCCCCGCTTACTCCTATTCCAGTGTACACTACATGAGATAATTATGCAAAGAATATAACACATACCCAACACTAATAATATCTTTACCTTTATAGGTGAAATCTTTGTCCATGGTTGATTCACAATTTGGAAAGATATTTTGAGAAGCGACATAGATAAAATACTCCATAGTAAATGAGCACATGAAGGGAAACCAATGCCACTTTCTCCATAATATTGAACAAGCTTTTATAAATAAGCAAGGGGGCACTTTATATTTAAACAAGGGTCATACAATGACATAGCCATTTTTTCCTCGATTTATATTTTGAGTTTGAGGAGTCTATAAATGTTATATGTAGGTTTATTGACATCCAGAAATGTATGCATGTTGTTGAATTTTATTGAATGTATTTCATTTAATGTCATTTATTTATTTATTTATGTATGTATGTAAACACATGTGTAACTAGTAAACATGGAGTTTAGAAATGGGATGTACAAGTTGTTGTTAGTAGTGTGCATCCCTATTAAAGAAGAAGACTAATAATTCAAAGAAATCAAATTAGATGTTCAATATAGCCACTTTCCTAATTGTGTAATTTAGAGCAACAAAACATTTTAGAGTTTAGGAAAAACATACATGAAATTATAATATTTCCTTATTAACACTATGCCCAAGGACAAAATCAAAAGTGTTTGTGATTCAATAAATTAATTACATAACCATTAAATATTGTCAACTCACCTCATTTATAGTGCTCAACCACTATGCCATTGAAGCTACCAATAGACTCATTGGAAATGAAAGCAATATTGGGAAAAGAAGAGAAAACTTTTGATTTAGACCTATACGCCTAATTAGTGCTCATGAGAAATGGATAGTAAGAAAACCATGAGAAATGGATAGTAAGGCTTGCTTCTCTGGCTATCATTATTGCTCTCATCGTCATAGTATCCTCTCTCGAGATCTTAGTAGCAGGAAGACCACATTTAGTTTCTCCATATTGCAGATTGAATCAAATTTTGAAGAGATTGTGAATGTACCAACATTTTCCAGTCCATCGAGTGTCATCAACCCCTCCCTCGAGAGACATATTAAAACTTAATCTTGTCGATGTATGAATAATCCACTCCTTATGGTCGGAAAGCCAAAATGTCGAACGTTTACCTTACTCCTTTATATTTGCATAAAGAGATACAATCAACCTAATGCAATGAGCTTACATTTTTGTGTTGCATTATCAATAGTTAATATTGTGATTTTCCTCAACAATAGTTAATATTGTGATTTTCCTCAATGTTTTGGCTCAATTGTAGGTTTTTAATTGATATTTATTATATGCAATTTATTGTGTATATCTACTAGTTAATGTGTAATATACATGTTTTCAATATATGTTTTAAAAAATTCTAAATGTGTAATATATGTGTTTCCAATATATATTCTAAACAAATGAAATTAGTAGCAAAGTTGTTTATACTTTATATATATATATATATATATATATATATATAAACCAAACTAAAAAGTTAAAATAATTATAAAACACTTAGAACTTATGATAATGTATTATTTGTGCATAGCTTAAAAGTAAAATAAAAGTGTCCCCGAGGTGTAGGACAGTCGGTGACGGAGTGTGTTGTTAAGCCACTCCGTGATGTTAAAGTCACCGGTTCGAAACTTGCGGGGACAAAAAATCCAACCATGTTAAGGGTTGGTGTGGCTCAGGTCGGGTGCGATCCCCGGGTGATTTTGACGGCTTAGATGCCCCTGAGTCGCAGTTTCTCAAGCCACAGGTTAATCGCGTAGCCAACAGGTCCCGTACAAATTAACAAACAAAAAAAAACAAAAAAGTAAAATAAAAGTAATAATAGTAATTATTGACAATGTTACAAGTGTAAATTTAAGTTTTCAAAAAGTTTTTAAAATAAATAAATTGATGAATAAAAAATTGACATATTAATCTTATCTATAAGGCTCCAAAGTATAACCAATCTAAAACATGTGTTCCTCTAAACATTGAAGTAACAAACTCTGAAAGTTATCTAATATAGCTAACTAAACATTCAAAACTATCTTAACATTTCTAGTTATTTGTATTATAATAATTCATCTTGAACTTTTAATATTTCAATTTTATTATGATTTTTTTAAAATTAATTTTTGAATGAATATTTAAAATTTTATATATTGTATTTTTTTATATATATGTAATTGAGATCAATACCAAGAGACATTAGTCAGCAGAACAACTCTAATTTTCAAGGCATCTTAAAAAAATAAAACTTGAAAAAGCCAAATTTCGAAGTGTGAAATATATCCATATCTTGAGACACAACATACATGTTGACCAAGGAATTTGGACTCATGAAACAAGGAGAATTAAAAGATAATGAGGTAACCTCACGAATATGGAAGAAAAGGACTTCACAATACTAACTCGACGAATCAATTAAGAACTACACTATATCACAAATGGGTAAAGTAGCAATGTGAATCCAAGCATTAACAAAGGATGCAATGTAAATTTAAACTCTTTTTATGAAGGATGTGAAGTGACATCCTTCAATCCATCTAGTTGTGTCATATCTTCATTAAACTCGAGATTTTGTCCCACGCTAGCCATTGGTGAATATTGAGGTAAATTCTAAGCAATAGATTTGTTATAAATATTGGTTTTGTAATTTTGTAAAACATTAAGATTTTAATGGTATTTATAGTAAGTGTGTTTTGTATTTATCTGAAATAAATAGGTTTATATGATTTGATAAGTTAATTGGTGTCTAAGTGGTATAATAAACATTTTTTTTTAGGAATTTGATAAAATTGGATAATGAAAAAAACATTTTAAAAATAAAAAATTGCAATTTGCATGTTTAATATTAAAAGTAAAATAAAAATAATAGTAATAATTATTGACAATGTCACAAAAGTAAATTGAAGTTTTTTAAATGTTGTTAAAATAAATTAATTAATTAATAAAAAATTGATATATTAATCATATTCATAAAAATCCAAAATATAACCAAACTAAAACACATATTCTTCTTAACTTTAAAGTAACAAACTATGTAAGATAAACTTTAAAGTAACAAACTAAAAAAAATTAAAAAAATATAATGAAATCCTTATTCAATCTCAAACAACTAATTGAAAATCAATATTATTTTACCAAAAAATAAATACAATATACAATGTGTTTCATCCCATATAATAATATGAAGGTACTAGTAATTTTAGCCATCATTATTTGTTGTTTTATTTTTTAAATCTAATATATTAAACATATTGTTTAATATAAAATAAATATATATACTAAGTATTATACACCATATTTAAAAATAATAAAATAAGAAAAGTTAAGTAAGTTGTCTCCTACCATGGAATCAACATAGTTATATTAGGTGAGTGGAAATCTAATATCACGGAAGATCTTAAATGGAAATGCACAGAGCTTGGGGTTGTTGAATTTAGTTCATTTTTTTTCTAAACAACTTCACTATGTGGGTGGGTTCCACGTTAAAGGTGGTAGAGTGATCCTTTTGGATCTTATTCCACGTGGTAATCTATGTTTGAAACTTGTTTTTATAAAAAAAATGTTTTTTTAATAAATTATATAAAATATGTTTAGATTAAGATTTTGAATTTGAGAGACTCGGCTTTGACAAATTCTAACGGGGTTTCAGGCACAGAATCTAGGGTTACAATTTTAAGCAACGGACAACATGGTGACCAGAGGGGGAGGGAGCGAGTCTTCCTCCTACAAGCAGGTAGTGGTGGACAGAGGGAAAGGTCCACGCGACGTGGGGTTTAAGGAACCCCTAACAGGTACCTCGGGATTAGGGACAACGTACAATAAAGAGGATAACCAAGGAAAAAAAACCGAGTGGGGGACGAGGCAATGGATGCCCGGAGTAGCACACTAGAAATGGAAAACCCTAGTGGGGTAGGTGGGAACAATCCATGCAAGCTGAAAACAACGCTAATCCAAAAAGTTGTCCTAGAAGATCCCCAAACCCAACTCTTCCGGGATCATATGAAGACACATGCTCTAATCTGCAATTTTATGGGTATGTGGCCCATAGAAAAGACCCTACGCAACTTGATAAAATATCAATGGAAGTCGGGTGGAGAAGTTGAACTCCACCTGGGATCGAAAGGTTTTTTTACAGGGTTTTTGTGAACTTAGAAGACAGAGATAAAATCTTTGAGCGGGGATCATATTTCCATGCCTCAGCAAGGCTGTACATGTGACCGTGGAAGGAAAAAATCTCCCTAGAAAAGGAGACTTTTAAAAATGTACCAGTCTAGCTTAGGCTTTACTCCCTACCATTAGATTATTAGTTGTTGTCCACATTCAAATCCATAGGGAACAAGCTGGGGAAATATGTCAAGACGTCAAGAGCAACATTAAAATGGAAGTATACATCCTATGCGAGGATCTGTATAGATATGGATGTCTCGTGGGCACTCCCGAAGGCAATTAGTCTGGAATTCAGGGATGTGGAATGGATCCAAAGCATAGACTATGAGCAGATCTTGTTTCGATGTAGAAGGTGTCATGAACACAAGCACCTAGTAAGAGAATGCCCTTTAAAAAAAAAATGGAACAAAAAAACACTAAACAACAACAAGATGAGGACGAATTTTGTTAGGCCAAACTACAAAGGCAGGGGAAACAAGAGACAAGGAAAGCCCCCCACAACGAGTAACCCAGAAGCAAGGAATAGAGCAAAAGTTCGGGGAAACCCTAAACATGGGGAAGAAGACGAAAAGAAAAGACCAAAAGAAAGGGAGATTAATGAACAGAAAACCAATGAGACCACAACAAACCAAATCTCCAAAGGAGAGCATGGACACAACGAGAGTACAATGGAAGAAGGAGGAGTGGACACAAATACCCCAATGCAGGAGGTAGTCGACGACTCATAAATGACACCAAGCGAGGTAGGAACAGAAGAACTAGACCTCAGAGACATCGTGGAAAAGGAAGGGATATACCTCCCGAACATACTAGAACAATGGAAAAAAGAAGGGAGTCGACAATATACCAACGAAGCATCTGAATCACATTCAATACCTATTCCCTCTTAGGGAGGAGGTAAAAACTAGAGGAATCAAGCGCATGCATGGAGAGATAGGAAACTTGGGTATCAAAACAGGCTATGGACAACCACAACACTCACCAAAGCAGGCAAGATGGAAGAAAGGGAGGAAATCAAACAATGTAGCCCTACATAAATTAGGAGCACCGCTGATAAATTCGTGTAAGATAAAAAATCTCTTTCCTAACTCCCCCCCACATGTTTAACTGAAGGTTATTACTTAGAATATAAGGGGCCTGAACAGCCCTAGAAAACAACGAATCCTTAAAAATAGATTGAAGAGGGAACAAACTGATATATGCTTCATATAAGGAACAAAATGTAATATGGACAGAATGGAAATAATAAGTAAGAAGCACTGGAATAAGTACAAGTTTATGACTTTAGAGAGTCAAAACATGGTGGGAGGCATACTCACCCTCTGGAACCCACAATCGGTGAATCTACTCTTTACTAAAGCCACTAGGAACACACTATATATAAAAATGAAAGTGATAGGGAACACGGATGAGGTCTTATGTGCAAATGTATATGGACCTCAGGTATTGGAGGATAAAAGAAGAATGCTCCTAGATCTATAAAATATAAAGGAGCGGAACAGTAACCTTCATTGGATTTTGGCTGGGGATTTCAACATTATAACTATGTTGGCTAAGAAAAAAGGACGCAATCGGAGACTGGACAAAGATGTGGAAGAGTTCACGACCTTCATAGATAAAACTGAGCTAGTGGATATCAGGACTAGCAATGGTCACTTTACATGGAACAATAAAAGACTACCACACGACCAGGTAGCCACGAGGTTAGACAGATTCCTAGTCTCGAAATCCATCATTATGCAGGGTTTAGTGTTGGAATGCAGTCTCCTTCCCTAGGGGGGATCAGACCACTGGCCAGTGCAAATGGAGGAAAATTTTCGAACAACAGCAAAGAACATGCCCTTCAGATTCGAGAAATTTTGGATCGACTACCCAACCTTCAAGGAGAACATCCAAGCATGGTGGCAAGAGGATATCTCGAAACAAGGGACAAAGATGTTTAGGCAACACAAAAAACTCAATTACATAAAGAAAAAACTTAAGAAGCGGAACAAATATTTTTGGGAACATTGACTGGGGAAAAAAATTGATAGAGGATAGAATGGAAGAGCTACATGAGAGGGAAAAAGAAGAAAACCAATTACTCCAAGATTGGGAAGAAAGATGTAAGAAAGAAGAGACCTTATGGAGATAAAAATCCAGAATCAAGGGGTTTAAGGAAGGGGATAGTAATACCAAGTTCTTCCACAGAACAAATATAGAGAGAAGATCTCACAACAAGATTCTGAAGATCCGGGATCAGGATGGGATAGAGAGAGAATCCCATCGGGACATTGAAAACACTCTGGTCAAACACTTTCATGGGATAGCCAAAGAACCCAACCAGGATAGGACCATTTCCATCCAAAGGATAGTTAGGCACATCCCCAAGCTGGTCAACAAGGAACACAATGTCAACCTTTGTAGACCCATAGCAAAGGAAGAAGTCGACTAAGTGGTCCAGGAGATTCCTAATGGAAAGGCCCCAGGCCCAGACGACTTCACAGTGGAATTTTTTAAAGCGTGTTGGGATGTGGTTAAGCATGATATCTATGGTATAGTGGAGGATTCCAAACACTCAGCCTCCATCCTGAAGGCCCTGAATTCCACGATGATCACTCTGATCCCAAAATAAAATGAAGCAAGAACTCCAGATCGCTATCGACCGATAGCCCTATGCAATGTGGTGTACACGATTATTTCAAAAGTAATAACTAATAGATTGAAACCACTCCTTCCAACATTGATATCACAGGAACAGGCGGGCTTCGTGGAAGGGAGGCATATTCTGGATAATATCATACAAGCCCATGAAATAATACATACCCTAAAAAGTAAAAAGAAAGTGGGGATGTTAATTCAACTAGACTTGGCGAAGGATTATGACAAAATAAGATAGCACTATATGGCAAAGATGATGGAAGCTTTTGGGTTTCACCAGCACTGGATTAAATGGATCATCAACCTAGTTTCTACAACGATCTTCTCATTGCTATTCAATAGAGCCCCAACCAAGCCTTTCTATCCAACGAGAGGTATAAGACAAGGGGATTCTCTATTCCCTTTCTTGTTCATTCTAATGATGGAACGGCTGAGCAGGAGCATAAAAACTGCAACGGTCGAACCAGAAATAAAATGCCTAAAACCGTTCAAAGATTTCCCGACCTCAATACACCAATAGTTCACAGATGACACCCTACTCCATGGCACCCCCACGGTAAAGGAAGCAAAGGCATATAAAAAAATATTAGAAGAATTTGGAGAGGCCTCGGGGGATGAAATAAATCACTCCAAATCCATGATCTACTTCTTCAATACAAATCCTGCAATCCAAAGAAACCCGACCAACATTATGGGGTTTGAGCGTAAAGCACTCCCAACAAAATATTTGGGAGTGCCCCTGACGAACAGGTTGTGCAAGAACATAACGTGGGAAGGAGTTGTCAACAAGTTGCAGGAGAGGGTTAAGAATTGGACGTATAAAGCTCTAAACCTTGTTGGACGACTAATCCTTACTAAAGCAGTCCTACAAGAAATCCCAGTGTATCTAATGTCGGTGTTTCCATCCCCCAAAGGCATCCTACAAAAAATCAGAGCAATCCAGAGAGAATTCCTATGTAGAGGAGTTGAGGACAAAAATAAATGGGCCTTGGTGGCATGGGAAAAGGTGTGCAAACCGAAGAACGAAGGGGGCCTCAGTTTACAATACCCACAGGTAACCAACTAGGCATACGGGGAAAATTTGTGGTGGAGATGGGTGAAGGAAAGTTTGGTGCCCTGGGTTAAACTGTGGAAAGCAAAATATGCCCCAGAAGTCAACACCCAGGAGCGGATCAAGTTCATGGGCACAAGGGAGGGGTCAAACATTTGGAATCTAGCTTGGAGAAACAAAAATTGGATACAGAGTCACAGCTTTTGGGAAATTAGGAATGGGAGAACAATGAGGTTCTAGGAGGATGTGTGGCAACAAGAATCCATAATGGAAAATCAGGGCAGAGAGGGACTCAAGCACAAGATTATTCGGCAAGGAAAAATGAAATTCCATCAGTACTGGAAGAAAAGGTAGGGGAATGTCAGATGGAGGATTTGGGACAAACTTAACCCACAGAATAGAGCTCAGGAAGACACGATGATGAAAGAGGTCGAAGAGAAATTGGGTAAAAGGAAAATTGGGGTCTCGGAAGATGAGGACCAATTAAGGTGGGGAAGAAAAAATGGGGGCGAATTAAACCTAAAAGAGTCTCGGTATTACATAGCAGGCCAAGACCAAGAAAACCCCGAACCACATTGGGAGAGGATATGGAAGGTCCCCCAATGGCCAAAGATCAAAGTGTTCGAATGGCTAGTCATACACAAGAGGATACTTACTTGGGAGAACCTAACAAAAAGAGGCTTCATAGGTCCCTCACGGTGTTACCTATGTGAGGTCAAGGAAGAGTCGACGGATCATCTCCTAGACGAATGCAACTATACAACTCAGATCCAGGATTGGGTGGCCAGTATTTATCACTAGTCGAATTGGGTTAGGGGGGATATCATAGCGACAATAAAAAAACTAGAAAGAGAGGTACAGTGAAAATGAGGTGGTGAACCTTTGTTGGGGGCTGACGTCGGGGATGGTTATATGGGTGATTTGGAAGTAATGGAATAGGCGCATTTTCAATAATGAAAGCCAACTGGCCGCATGGATAAAGGACATTATCATAACTCAAATAAGAAAAACAATGCAGAGCCTTAACCTTAACAACTCCAAAAATTAAAACACAGGTCAAGACTTACGAATTTTGGAACTGTTCTATCTGAAAGAGTGGAGTTGTATCATACATGTGGCCTGAGATCTACAGATCCAGATAGGAGTCGGTACCTGGGCTCCTCCTCCCACGAGCTTCATTAAACTAAATTTTGACGGGGCGATGAAAGGCAATCTGGGGGTGGCAGGAGCTGGTGGAGTAATAAGAGACAGTGGAGGGACAATCCTACGCCTGCATGTTGGGAGCATAGGCATTTCAAAAATCCTACACAAAGAGAGAATGATGAATGCCATCGTGGAAGGAGATTCGACTCTGGTTATCAACACTATGAAGAAACTCTAGTATGGCACCAAGGTGGGAAAGGTGCAAAGGCATTGGCATTTAGCGCAATCCCTAAAAAAAATCAAGGAACATCTGTGAACCCTAAACACGGGATATTTTAGATGGATTCGCAGGATGACAAATGCGCTAGAGGACAGGCTAGCTAATGAGGTGGTTAACAGGGAGATACATGAGCTAGACGAGGTCTGGACTAGAATCCCCAGGGGGGAATTTAGATCGGATTGCGTCCACTTGGTGGTATGAGATCACGGTGGTAGCTTCAAAGATGAGGGTCACATCAAGAATGATGTGAGGCCCCTTGAATCAACTTGGGACCCAGGTGGAATATGATTGTTACAACACTTGGTCACTATTTTTCATGTGGGAACATGACAGCCAGCAGGTGGGAGGATGGAAGGAAGTACATACAATGGAAGTTTTAGAGGAGAAATCAAGGTAGAACGACCAAGTAGCAGGCCAAAATTTTATGGAAAGTTAAGGGATGTGTAGATGGTGATAACCAGGGAAGGATCATCGACCCCCAGGACAAGTACAGGGCCAAGAGCGTTTGGATACTATGTGAGTAGGGGTAGAGGAAAGGACTGGGGAAGATCTCATAACATCATGGCTCGTCCAGCCTTACTAGCCAATAATGAAGCGCGAGTTCACCACCTCGGGTTGAAATTGGTTGGAGGTGCAGGACCGCAGATGAGGGAAAGTTATAAGAAGAGGACTAGTAGACAAGATTACAACCATAAGATGGTAGCGAGTAAGAAAAATCATATTCTAAGGAGTAGAGCAGGTAAGGAGAGGAGTGGAGTGAGGCATAGAAAGAACTGCCAGCGTAGGGTCTCGAGTAGACAAAGAAACATGGTGCGCTTGAAGAATACGCAAAGAAAGAGAAGCCCCCAAGGGAAGGATATCCCAGAAAGCTCAAGATGGTTGACTAGGATCGAGAAGGCTGCGAGAGAGGCGTAGAACACATTCCATACGTTGGTCTCGCCGAAGGGGAAGGAAGTAGTCAACAAGTGGGAAGAATAAATTAAGCAGGAGCGGAGCGGTAAAGAGTGGGGAGAGATAGCATAGGAAGCTAAATGGGTGAAGAACCTAGGGTATACACATCCAAGGGACACCCTCTACCATAAAATGGTAGAGACTGCATGGTTTACCAAGATGTTGATTGGTAAAGTAAAATCCGATTGGGAGGAGGCGAGATAGGAAGACCACCAGGAGGTTAAAACAATCTTGGATGAGATACAACGTCGACTCAAGTTATTAGTGGAGGTTGAAAAGGACCAAAAAATCAAGCATGAGCGATTGGCTACACAGTTCCACCTTTACCTGAGACACGTCCACCATATGGACATTACACCCCCAAATGGACAAGGAGTACCATCCCATATCATAAGAACCAGAATAGTCTCCCCAAAGGAGGACAACAAGGGCCAAGCGGGTGGGGGGAAGGATCACCCCCAGGTGTTGTAGTGACTCTTAGCTTTCGGTATATGTTTTATGTTTTCTTTAATGGCAGCTATGCCCAGGAAGTAGAAGTTGGTAATTAATTTTGTGGTAGACTTTGGATCTTGTCTAATGGAGTAGTTAGTTAGCTCTGTTGGTACTATGTTTCTAAGACTTGATAAGGGAGGTCTGGTCTAGTTTCCAATTTTTGGGAGACCAGATACCTCCTTGTACACTTATTTCAAAATTTAAAGTTCGAAAAGAAACAAGTGTTGCATGGCAGTGAAGTCCCTGCCAGGTTGAAATGGGGATAATTGCATATGGATGGGGAAAAAGTAGCAGCGATAGATGGAAATTGCAGCGCAGATGTGGCAAACAGTATGAAGGACAGGTGGTAAGAATGCAAGAAATGACATACTATGTATATGTGTGAGTAGAAAAAAAATATTAAACACAATTTTATGACATTTATATCAAAAAATAAAAAATGTGTTACATATTCCTAGAAATTTAAAAATATATATATATATACCCATATTAGATCTCATTTTCAAAATATTTATCACACTACCAACCTTCCTAACCTCTTAACTCAACAAAAGTATGGTGATCTTGGAAAGCTTCTCTTAATGTTTTTCAAGCACAAAAACAAAATTATAAAGAATCACAAGTAATCACTTACCCTCTTAAGGTTTGATAGACCAATTCAGTCTTAATGGACGTTAATCATCATCAGAAAATGACCCAGCAGAAAAAGATATGCATCAGAAAAAAAGACAATTGAAATAAAATAAATAGAATGTATTGACCCCCAACATAGCTGAAGATAAAAATCTAGGAGCACATAAATATAAAAGGAGACAAAAAAATAGTTTTATTTGGAATATATCAAAAAATAATAGTTTGTTACATATTCCTGGAAATTTAAATGTGTTTGTCATATAGACTGGGATTGGGGCTCCCGCGGACCATAAGAGAAATATGTACAAGAAATAGGACTGTGGAAAGAAGAAGTGGGAGACGGTAGAGTGTAATACCTGAAAAGAAGAAATGGGAAGATATCAGTCTTTGGCTAGAGATTTCTATTTAGAAAAGGTGGAATAACTGGATTGATAAACAAAGGAGGATCAGTATAGACTTACAATGATGGTACATATAAGTATTTTTTCTATTTGCTTGTTGATGCCTTTTCCTGTTGGATTTCGTCGCCGACCTGCTTGAATAACTGGATTGATAAACAAAGGGCTTATAACGATGGTACATATAAGTATTTTTTATATTTTCTTATTGATGCCTTTTCTTGTTGGCTTTCGTCGGCGACCTGCTTCAAGTTCGTTTCGATGAATTCTTCAATGTAGCTTCTCAAGGGGGCGACGTTGATGTCATTCCGGATTTTTATGCTGAAAAGTTTATTTTCTAATTCTCTTAGATCAATAGAAATATTGCATAGACCCTGATGAATGTCTCAATTATGTGTCGAATAGCGGACTAGCCAGTTGTCCATGTGATATTCACCATATTCAAGAATCCTGTAAAAATTTTGTAAAGACAACGCCTTAAAATTATCAACTTGTTTATCAAAAGCTTGCTTGGTTAATGCCAACGAGTTGACAATTAAGTTGGGGTCCTGGAACTCGTTGGTCCTTTCAGCTAATTCTATTTTGATGAAATTTGTGAATAACATTTCTTTCTTTGATATTGTTTGCTCACATGATTGGACGATGAGATACAGGTTCTTCACCTTCTCTTTCCAGCATGCTTCTAATTGAGTGAGTCAGTTTTTGGAGGGGAGATCATGTTTTATTCTTGTCGTCTTTTCCATGTTGTTGACATGAAAGGAAAAAGGGATGACCGTGTCCAAATAGAAAGTTTCTTCATTTTTTAAATCCGTCTGCAGAATTCCGAGCAAGTTATGTGCCCTTCTTCCTAGGGAATCCATATTTTGTGATGTTTCCCAGGTCTTAATAATCAGTTCCATTATTTTCTTGATATTTTTCTCCACATATCCTCTACATGATGTGAGGAAGCCGAAGGATCCTTTTATCTTTGTTGCAGTGGTGCAGGGAGTTGCAGGCATGGCTATTGCCAAAGGACTATCAAACAATGGCATAGGAATCAAAGCTTCCTCTAATTCCTTGATCCGGTCCTTTAGTCTAGCATTCTCGGCCTCAATGACTGCAATGTAATCATGAAGAGCATCTTCGGTTGCTCTGTAAAGTCCAGAGATTTGGGACGGCTGCATATTGGGAAGGTCAACTTCTAAACAATGTTTTCTTTTCTTATTTTTTACATCTCTCTTTTCACTAATTAATTTTTGAGATTCGCTTTCAAAAACAACACTCTGGAATACGAAGGATTCATCTTCGTAAAAAAAATTGGTATCAACTATGTCCATTGGGTAGCTATGGTGAATCGCGTCTCCCCGATGATCAAGGTTGAAAAATAGGTTATCCATATCAGTTTCAAGTTCAATGTTCTCACTCTCAATTTCGGGCTCCTCCGCCTGCCCTACAATTCTTTTTCCCTTCTTGTGCATGGGAAGCTTGTGAGAACTATCAATTTTAGGATGAACCTCGTCTATTTGAAGAACTTTGGGTTTCTTTGTTACTGTGGCAGGTCATTGGAGCGATGATTTATTATTGTGGTGGTTCTGGTCCTCGGGCCTGAAGATGTTCATTGTATATCTACATAAATTTTGTCGAGTTGTTGCCAGTAGTTTATGAAAACATCTATTTGCTCCAAACGCTACTTGAAATGAACAAATGGAGGGGATAATATAACCCCCCGGAAATGTTGGTTCAATGCATGCGAATGGAAAATCTCCTCGAGCTCTTTGCTCATTAATGACAATATCTATGTGTGTTGTATGGTGAGTTGTTAGAAGTAAAGCTTAATTATTGCATACTTAGAAGTGCGAAGGTGGCGGTTACGACAAAGAACATTTAAGGATTGGAGGTTTCATGAAAGAACCAAGCCAACGACGTGTGAATGACATTCCATGGTATTTTAAGTTAACACTCAGAAGGGATAACAAAAGCCTCCACAAATATCTGTTTAATGCGCATTAATGGCAGATATTCTCGAGCCTTTCGCCCATCATTGAAAATATACACGGTCCATGCATGATGAGTTGTTAATATTAAATATTTAGAAACATGACATATATATATATATATATATATATATATATATATATATATATATATATATATATATAAACATTATTTTTTATTATAGGCAGGTGCGAAGGTGACGGAGACGGGGAAGAGAAAGCAAGGAAGGAATGGCCAAGTTTGAAAAGCGGTCGGACGGGCTTCAAAATAAGTTTATAGGAGATAATGAGGACATGTGAGTATCCAACGATAAAATTGCATGAGTCAGAATTTTTTACTGCAAAACACGTAAAACGGAAGAGGGCATGATGGTGCAGTTCAGCGAATGGTTTGTATATTTGTGGAATTGCAGGAAAGTGGCTAAGTATGGAATAGGGAAATGTCGATCGGGCTCATTTTCGGAATTTGGTTTTGAAGATTTCGTGAAGGGGCCAACGTGAGGTTCCATGAATGACATTCTAATTCTCAGTAGAGATGAGGACGAATGGTCATGTCCTACAAACAACACCCAGAGTTCCGCAATATACAAACGGACAGGAAGACTTGCGAGGTGGCTAAGATTTTATAGAGCATGTACACTCTTTGGATTGTGGGTTCTCGGGTTGGCGGGCTCAAAATTGAGCCTTTATTGCTTCGTGGCTTGCAAATAGTACCCAAACTTCCACGATAGACAAATTGAGAAGCGGACTTGTGGGCTCAACATTGCACTTCTATTGTTCTGTGTCCTCCAAACAACACTCGGAGTTTCGCGATATACAAATTGATAGACGGACTCTAGGGCTGGCGGGGCTGGGATTGCAATTGTTTACGAATGGTGATCCCTATCAACTATCTGACATTATCTTAAAACATTATTTTCAATACTATTTTATTAATATTAAATATTGATATTGTACAATTTAATTGGCTAGCTCAACATTGCACTTCTATTGTTCCATGTCCTCCAAACAACACTCGGAGTTCCACGATATACAAATTGACAAACGGGCTTCCATACTTAGCCACTTTTTGGATCACAGGTTCTCGGGCTGCGGGCTCAAAATTGAGCCTCTATTGTTTTGTGTCCTACAAATAGCACCCAGAGTTCCGCGATATACAAATTGACATACGAACTCCAGGACTAGCGGGCTCAGGATTGCGATTGTCTACATGTATAACATATAACATATATGTTATATATCTAACATTATATAAAAACATTATTTTCAAGTACTAAATTATGAGTATTAAATATTGATATTGTACAATTTAATTAAACAAAATTATCAAATGAGTCGCAAGCTTCAAGTCCGGGTCCAATTGTAGATCACCGAAGTTTTGGGCGCAAGATGTATACCACGCACACAGGGCATGAGAGCTAGATGGCACCCACAAAGGAACCCATGGCCATAAAATTCACGAACTATGAAAATGAATGGTGGTCGGTTGGACTCGTGATGTAGAGATAGTTCTCAGGTTGGCGAGCTCAAAATTGGGCCTCTATTGTTCTGTTTCCTACAAATAGCACCCAAAGTTTTGCGATATACAAATTGGCAAACGGACTCCAGGACTGGCGGGCTCAAGATTGTGATTGTCTGGATGTATAACATATAACATATATGTTATATATCTAACATTATCTAAAAACATTATTTTCAAGTAGTAAATTATGAATATTAAATATTGACATTGTACAATTTAATTAAACAAAATTATAAAATGAGTCACAAGCTTTGAGTCCGAGTCTAATTGTATATCACCAAAGTTTCGGGTGCAAGATGTATACCGTGCACACGGGGCATGAGAGCTGGATAGCACCCACAAAGGAACCTGTGGCCATAAAACCCGCGAACTATGAAAATGAATGGCAGTCGGTTGGACTCGTGATGTAGAGATATAGATGGACATGAAATTTGTCACTCTGTCATCTGGGAACCCGCGAGCATAGACATGGATTAACCAAGTTTTGGATGCAAGATGTACACTCGGAACACAGGGAATGAGAGTTCAATAACGTGTAGTCGGGAACCCGCGGGCATAAAATTGGTTAAGGAAATGAAAGCACTCGGTCAGACTCGTGGTGTATATTTCATAATTCATGTGCAACACCAATTGTGTGGTGACCAGACCACTATGTGTACAAACCAGGGAAAACTAAATATGTACCTTTATAAAGTATGGACATGAGATTTTATAGAGCATGTATGGATATCACATTCCATACTGGGCCACTTTGTGAATCATGGGTTCCCTAGCTGGCGTGCTCAAAAAATAGGCCTCTATTCTTCTATGTCCTACAAATAGCACCCAGGGTTCCACGATATACAAATTGACAGGCGGACTTCCGGGCTGGCCAAGATTTTATAGAGCATGTACACTTTTTGGATCGCGGGTTCTTGGGCTGGTGGGCTAAAACACGGGCCTCTATGGTTCTGTGCCTTACAAATAGCACCTAGAATTCCGCGATATACAAATTGACAAGCGGACTTGCGGGCTGGCCGGCTCAACATTGTACTTCTATTGAGTTTCGCGATATAGAAATTGACAGACAGACTCCAGCACTGGCGGGCTCCGAGAAACGAGCAATACATAGTAAACATGTACTTTTATAAAGTATGTACATGACATTTTATAGAGCATGTATAGATCCCTTATTCCATACTTAGCCACTTTTTTTTTCGCGGACTTGCGGGTTGGCTGGCTCAACATTACACTTTTATTGTCCTGTGTCCTCCAAACAGCATTCGAAGTTCCGTGATATACAAATCGATAGAAGGACTCCAGGACTGGTAGGCTCAATATTGAATATGTATTACACATTACATGTACTATGTATCACGGGTTATCAGGCTGGCGGGCTCAAAATATCCTCTTTTTGGATCACGGGTTCTCGGGTCGGCGGGCTCAAAATTGGGCCTATATTGTTCTGTGTGTTTCAAACAGCACCCACAGTTGTGTGATATACAAATTGAGAAGCGGATTTGCGGGATGGATGGCTCAACATTGCACTTATATTGGTCTGTGTCCTCCAAACAGCACTCGGAGTTCCACGATATACAAATTGACAGATGGACTCCATGACTGGCGAGATCAAGATTGAATATGTATTACACATTACATGTAATATGCAATACATATTACATGTAATATGTACAATATGAAACAAGCAAGCGAACGGTCAGGTTGGCAATATAAAAGTAAGTGGAAATTTGAACACGTGTATCCGCCACTTCCGGACGTAGAAATTTTCCGAGGAACGAGTAATCCATACTAAATATGTACTTTTATAAAGTATGGATATGAGATTTTATAGACCATGTATGGATCCCTCATTCCATACTTAGCCACTTTTTGGATCATAGGTTCTCGGGCTGGCGGACTGAAAATTGGGCCTCTATTGTTTCGTGTCCTAAAAATAGCACCCAGAGTTTTGCGATATACAAATTGACAGGTGGACTTCGGGATGGCTCGTTCAACCTTGCACTTCTATTGTTCTGTGTCCTCCAAGCAGCAATGGGAGTTCCGCAATATACAAATTGACAGACAGAGTCCAGGACTAGTGGGCTCAATATTGCGATTGTCTACATGTATAACATATAACATATATGTTATATATCTAACATTATCTAAAAACATTATTTTCAAGTACTAAATTATTAATATTAAATATTGATATTGTATAATTTAGTTAAAGAAAATTATCAAATGAGTCACAAGCTTCGAGTCCGGGTCCAATTGTAGATCACTGAAGTTTCGGGCGTAATATGTATACCACACACATGGGGCACGATAGCTGGATGGCACCCACAAAGGAACCCGCAACCATAAAATTCGCGAACTATGAAAACCAGACCAGTATGTGTACAAACCAAGGAAAACTAAATATGTACCTTTATAAAGTATAGACATGAGATTTTATAGAGCATGTACGGATATCACCTTCTATACTTGGCCACTTTGTGGATCATGGGTTCTCGGGCTGGCGGGCTCAAAAAATAGGCCTCTATTATTCTGTGTTCTACAAATAGCACCCAAAGTTCCGCGATATAAAAATTGACAAGCGAACTTGTGGGCTGGCTGAGATTTTAGAGCATGTACACTTTTTGGATCACGGGTTCTCAGGCTAGCGGGTTCAAAAATGGGCCTCTATTGTTCTGTGCCTTACAAACAGCACCCATAATTTCACGATATACAAATTGACAAGCGGACTTGCGGGTTGGCTGGTTCAACATTGTACTTCTATTGAGTTACGCGATATACAAATTAACAGACGGACTCCAGGGTTGGTGGGCTCCAAGAAACGAGAAATACATACTAAATATGTACTTTTATAAAGTATGGACATGACATTTTATAGAGCATGTACAGATCCCTTATTCCATACTTAGCCACTTCTTTTGGATGGTGGACTTGCAGGCTGGCGGGCTCTAAATTGAGCCTCTAATGTTCTGTGTCCTACAAATAACACCCAGAGTTGTACGATATATAAATTGACAAACAGACTTGCGGGCTGTCTGGCTCAACATCACACTTCTATTGGATCGCAGACTTGCGGGCTCTAAATTGGGCCTATAATGTTCTGTGTCCTGCAAATAGCACCCAGAGTTGCGCGATATACAAATTGACAAGTGGACTTGCTGCTTGGCTAGCTCAACATTATACTTCTATTGAGTTTCATAATATAAAAATTCTCAAATGAAATTCAGGGTTGGCAGGCTCTCAGAAACGAGCAATACATACTAAATATGCACTTTTATAAAGTATGGACATGACATTTTATAGAGCATGTACAGATCCCTTATTCCATACTTAGCCATTTTTTTGGATCGCGGACTTGCGGGTTGGCGGGCTCTAAATTGGGCCTCTAATGTTCCGTGTCCTACAAATAACACCCATATTTGTGTGATATACAAATTGACAAGCGGATTTTTGGGTTGGTTGGCTCAACATTGCACTTCTATTATTCTGTGTCCTCCAAACAACATTCGGAGTTCCGTGATATACAAATCGACAGACAGACTCCAGGACTGGTGGGCTCAATATTGAATATGTATTACACACACAAAGACAATTCAATGCAGAGGAAGATATGGAGTGTCGAAGGAGGAAAAAAAAAAAAAAACAGAGGCACAAACCAGTTCAACAAATATAGACAGAGTAAACGAAAAAATATTGAATATGGAACACGGGCAGAAAAAACGCACCTTTGCATGGACTCCTCTACATTTCTTGTTAGGAGTTCTTTGTGGTGTCTAGTTTTCCTATTTGTTTCTATGAACAAAATCACAAAACAAAATGGATATGAACATAAGTTAACATGTAAATAAAAAGGCAAGTACTATGTACATATACTAAAAAAAATAGAATAAGATGAATAGAGTAACAGATAGTTTTAGAATAATGTACCTTTTTTTTTTTAAGTTCATTCAAGTTTGTGTGTGTGTGTGTGTGTGTGTGTGTGTGTGTTGCGCAAAAAAAAAATTGTGACCAACAACAATTACAAACCAGGGAAAACTAAGAAGTTGGATATCTCGATTTTCTGCAACAAGATAGACATATATGGTTTGAAGCATACAAATATGATTCTGTAATATGCATAATGTATATTTCATAATTCAAGTGCAACACCAACTGTATGGTGACCAGACCAGTATGTGTACAAATCAAGGAAAACTAAGAAGCTAGATAATTTTTTTATTTTTTTTTAGCAACAAGCTATACAGATATGCTTTGAAACATAGAAATATGACTTTGCAATATGTTTGATGTATATCTCATAATTCAAGTGCAATACCAATTGTATCATGAACAGACCAATATGTGTCTAAGATCAAAATTTTGTATTGAGGAATGAGCACATTCGACCACACATGGTCAATAAGTGTGTTTTGCAGATGGCTTTTATTGTTCAAAAGAAAGCGGAGACTATATTTGCACATGTAGTTTCCCAATTCTTTTGTTCTGGCATTATTTTGTAGCATGTCAATATTGAAGTCTCCTACAAGCACAATGGGTCTGTTCAGATGGAAATGGACCAGTGCTTTGGAAATAAAATCTACTATGTTGGAGAATGTTGCATGGGGAGCAACATACAGATTTAGTATTGCAACTTGTGTTTCATGGAAAAAAAAATTGCAAGCACCACCTCAACATTCTTTTCTTCGATATGTATATGGTCCAAAATTGGTACATGTTTTTTTCACCAATATCATCACCCCATGTGTAATGTAACTTGATATGCAATTGTGATTTGGGAATTGTTTATTCTGCATGCATAATGCCATGTATGTTTCCTGCAAACACAGAATATCAGATTGCATTATATCATAGTCATTGAGTATATCATCCATGTGTGCATTTAAGTTGCGTGTGTTAAGCGAGAGAATTGATACAAATGACTTTGTTTGTATGAATTGGTAATCATATTGCAGTTTTCATTTTGCGGTGGTCCTAAGTCGTTCCATTTCAATATCAACTTTATGTTTCACTTTGAAGTTATATTTTGTAAGAGGACATAGTAAATACAAGGAGTCTATGCTTCTGACATGGGACAATGCTATGTATACAAGTCCATGTATCTAAATTCCAGCAGGCTAAAATGCAACATTTTCAAGTGTTAGTCCTTGCAATCCGTGGATTGTACGTGCACATGCAAGTTTAATCGGAAACTATTTTTTAATCTTCAGTCGACCAGTCTTTGCTGATATTGATATTGGCTTTGATATTCGCAAAATAGGTGTCCAATCACTTGTAGTGTTTGAATTATATAGATAAGACAACTTGCTTGCTTGTCGCTTGCTTATATGCGGTTCATGGAACTTAATCCAAAGGACATCAATTTTTTATGTTTTCATATAGCCTTTGAGTATTCCATCTGCACCATTGACCAAGCCATCCTATGAATCATAGTTACAGGCATATATTTCAACCAACATTTCTAATTTCACGACAAGCTGCAAAGGTAAAGTGGTTGTATGTTCATGACGTGGCACATTTCCATGGTTGTCTTCTTCCAGGTCAATTGAATTGATGACGATATCATCGCCAGGCATGAGCGATAGCATGTGGTTGTTATGCATTGAAACATCCTTATTTATGTAGAACAGGTAAGGGAACGTTGGGTCTATTGGTGCAGGCCACAAGCACCTCAAATTGATATATGTTAAGTCATCATATGTTTGGTTGTTTGTCTGCATTCTATTCAAAATTGCAATAAATGTTTCATTTGTTTGGCGCATTGTAGTATGCAATTCAAAGCATTTAATATTGTCTCTCTAGAATTAATGCATCA